>JAEQBA010002126.1:0-56504 GCA_019434445.1 Phalangium opilio
TTGGGGAGTCTATCATTTTAGAAAATAATTCTATGGAGGGACGCATCATCCCACTACAAGATTTTTTTCGAATAAAACATTGTGGCATGTCCAGGAATACGTACTATGCCCTGGTATAGTGAATAAAATACAGAGAATAGAGCTATATAGACTCTCACTCTTTTGAAGCTGTTGAATGTATATGCTCTTTTCGTTTCTGGACAGGGTGTGTGCGTTCAGAGTGGAACAGATAGGACTAGCCATTCACTTGTTTTTCACCGATAGATAGTGTTTACCAGTCATTTGTACTCGTTTAAACAACCACTGAAAAGCTAGTAATTCTGTTCGATTCAGATCATTCAGTTCCAAACCAGTGACGCTCTAGTAAACAAATTACTAATAACAAACTCTGAAACGCATGCGGTTTCTCCAGCCTCGTAGATTTCTTCCGTTATACAGTATTGCTATTTACAGTCAAATGTCCCACACTTGTTAATAGGTCCTACTCCCAAAATAGGCCTGAGATTTAAGCTATTCGAAACATTCGAACTTGAAATTTCCAACAAGCATTCACGAGCTTTATATCAACTATGTGTAGAGAGCGCAACGTAGAAAATATACTCGAATATAGAGAGACGCTAGTTACACACAGAATCAGGGTTCGATTGCTATCCATGTTGACGTACATAAACACAGAGAGAGTCCTACCATGGAGGGCAATAAGGAGGGGGGAAACATTCTTGGGCGCAGATGGTCGACGCAACGGGATGGTTAGACGATTCAAATAACGAAAACGGGAGGAGGGGCCCTCATGCTTGGTTGGTACCACTTAAAGTATTCCCTTCATTTTAAGCCTAAAACGCAACCAAATCGAAACACGAATTGAAGTAATAAAGAAAAATACATTGACCCTTCGAATTGGGATAGACTCATTTAGTTTAGAGGGACCATTCGTTAATACACCAAGTGAATATAATTTAAGAAAAAAATGCCGAAAAAAATTGGAACGACGTTAAGCCGCTTCTAATATTACGAGTATCAAATATACCGTACATCAGGGTATATATAAAAAATCAACCGATCTTTCACGATACCAAACAATTTAAACGTGTTATATCTAGTAACATACATCATTTGGTGCCAGGATAATGAAGATTCTAATGCTATGGTAATTAAAGTTAGCTTAAAAAGAAAACCCACGGTCACGAAATAGAGATACAGAGATAGCGATAAAAGAAAAACTTAAGAAAAACCGAATGATTACGTAGAAAACCCATTAAATACTACGGAAAACGATACATATCGATTATATCATTCAGAAAATTCACGATTCAGAAGGCAAACACATTAAAGAAAACCTATTCGCCCACACATAACAAAATTACAAAGTTCTCATTCGAAAATTTCATTCGGAATTGGCACCAAAGTGAATTATAAGCCTAAGATTAAAACATTATATACACTCTACCCTTGCACGTGGAATAAATTCCGGATGAAATAACCTAAGGGTTAAAGTGAACGGCTAAAGTCACGTCAACTTGGGTTCGAAAAAGGAAGAAAACGAAATAAAATAGTTATTTCCTATATCTTTTTTTTTTTTTTTGCTGCACCTAGACAGAAGCTTAAGGGAAAAACACTATATATCTTAAGGTGAAGTTGGGAACCAATTTTGACGAAATATCTCGATCCAAATAAGCGCCAACTCACGAGTAATAAAAAGGGTATGCCCAAAGGGGGCCCCGGCCAATGTTAGCTAGGGTTAGAAAGACGCTTAGAAGATCGAAAAGTACCACCTTGGGACCTAATAACACGTAAAGGTTATATATATAAAATCGTACACCTTTCCTATATAGCTATAGGGTTAGCTTCGAAAAGAGTCAAGATCACGTAACGTTTTTGGCGCGGGAAAATGTATAAACCAGAAATTGTTTCTTTTCCCGCCCTTTTTCTTATGGGCTTGAACTGAGAAAAGAGATGCGGGCAACACTTTAATTCCTATAGTATACAAAGTACAAGTTGCACCGAGAAACAATTGGAAAGAAAACGTGTCGCAAAAAACGAAGTTAGAATTCGTTTAAAAAAGTTTCAAAAACGTTAACCCTCCGTTAGCAATGCCAAATAAAACCCCATCCCAGCAGCTTGACTGAAATATTGATAACATCATAATAAAACTCTAAAAAATAATCGCGATTCAAAGCTGCAAACGCTTAAACAAACCCCCGCAAAATTATCGATAAACTAAAATTAGTTTTAGCTCTCAAAGAAAAGAAAAACTAAACCTAATCCAGCTTGATTTTAACACCCTCTCCTAGCTATAGCTGAAGTTCAAAGTTTCAGTTCGCAATGAAAACAGTCGAACCGTGCCAATTATAACTTTCCCGCGCTCTGGAATAAGTAAGTTTCCACGTATAGTTACTATTGGTTACCATTACATCAAAGATAAGCCCATAGGGGGTGAGTGAGTTAGATGAGAGCCATTCGTATTTAGGCTTAGCTAAGAGATGAATCGACTGTTAAGTTAAAGCTCGTGGGAAAGATAGAGCGAGAAGTCTTGGAGCAGGGCGATTACGAGAGCAGGGGGAACAGTCGATAACAGGGAGACGGTCCTAAAAATACAAATCCAGAACAAAATCGAACAAAAGATAAAGAAGGGAGACCCTAAACAAACAAGACGAGCTAAAACTCGAACGCCGGTCTTTACAACCGTATTCATCACTTCCGGTTCTCTTTTGAGAAGGGTCCTAAACCCATGGAGGACAGACTGAGAAGATAGTCAATAATTGAACTTGCTTATAGTGAGTGAGTGGTGTCTTCAATATAATGTTTAGTTGGACTGACCAATATTACTAACTAGTCTATGGAATTGTGTTTTTTCGTGCGTAAGGGTCACACTGCGCATGGGCAAAGTGACGTTTACCAATAGAGAAACATATCCGTTCTTCTCCACGCTAAAGCTAACTCCATGGTGGGGCCTGAAACGTTACGTACATCCAAATTTTAGACAAGAGGGTAAAGAGCGTTGATAAGTCACTGCCAGACGTATATACAGTTGAAGCTGGACTGAAAGGTCCATACCCTACTACCAACCAACACGAGCCCCTGACTTAACACCACTACAGTACAGACCAGGCACAGGGAACCGTTCCTCAGTATATACGAACGAACACCATCGATTGCGCCTCGTCGTAGGCCATGCCAAAACTTAGTAGCAAAGACGATTCGAACCTCCAATTGCAGCCCGAACAACCCGGGTATATAGAGTGGCAATGGATGAGTCACAAGGGGGCATATATACTGATTGTATACAACCCCATAGCATTTGGGCCCCTGTTTTAGACATAGATCGATAGCTTTCAACTTTCCCGCCACATTTACAGACTATCCAACCAATCTACGTAAAGAGACACTGAGCATAGGCCTACCATGATGAATAAAAACGCTTGGAGCAAAGTTCTAAACTTTTGATACCTGATTTTCTCTCTAAACAAAAAAGAAAAAAATGCCAGATAGAAAACTGCCATCAATGAATGACAGGGTTTCGTTTTAAATCTAACCCCCCCTTTCTCCCCCTTCCGCAAAAACCTACGCCAGTCCCTAGATAAGCAAGGGGGAAGGGGGGCAAAGTTGAGAGCTAGGCATCACTATCTTTTAAGGTTATCGATCGTGGAAAAGATGGGGTTGAAAGTGAACCATGCAACCATTTCGGTAGCCTTTATAACTAACTCGCTATAAGCTAGAATAAAAGCCAGGAAGGAAAGGGTTTTTATATGGAAAAGATAAATGTCCGCAGGCTACATACCAGCACCAGAAAGGCATGGGGAGAAAAGGGGAGGGCGGGAAGAGTCTATATGGCAAGACAATTAAGAGGCAGGCTCCCTCCCCTTGGGTTTTAATTAAAAAGATGGAAAACTAAGAAGAAGATCCCGTTGGTTAGTTCGTTGGTTTTTACCCTATATTTTTTTACCCCATCTTGGAGAGAAAGAAAAGGTGAGTGTGTTAAGGGACGTCTTATCTAGTATGGGGACCAGGTATGATGTGTCGACTCATGGTCTTGTGTGATGCCATATTGGGCTGGGAAAATCTAATTGGGCTTCTTTGAAATTGCGATTGGCTTGAGTTGGGCTATACATTGACTTTAGGTAAAATTGGGCTTGAACCCTTGCTTTTGGGATATTTTTGAGGATTCTTTGTGGGTTTTGAGTATCGGTTGTATCTAGAAAAGCTAAATGTATCTGGTAACACTCATTTCATATGATGATTGTCATAAAGGCCCTAGACTCAAAAATAACCCGTATTTTTCATTCCATGTGCAATGGACGGTCCATGGCTCAAAAAGAAAATAAAAAAAGTGTGTGTAGCAAAGCGTATAGTCAATTTCTCTCCTTTTAAGAAAAAAGTGTCGAAATTTTTACGTCAACAAGGGCTAATTCTAATTCCTTAAGGCAGCCAATGAATAGACTCTCCCAGCAGCTTCCCAAAACCCCCGATAAACATTAAGCAGCGCGCGAGAGAGAAAAACAGTGTTAAGAAAAGAAAAAAAAGGAGTTTAATTATTTTTTGTGTTCAAATGAAGAATGCAATGAAGGCAAAGGTCTTATTAATTTCCCCCAATCTCTCTCCCAAAGATAAACTCGGGTGAAAATAGCTTTATAGGCTACGTATTGTATATTAATTCCTTTATCTTCGTAACGTTTCCTTTTCTTTTTTCACCAGAATTGATTTTATTTCAAATTAATTCTCGCGCTGAGAGCGAAACGTAATAAAGTACAGAAAAAAAACCTCCTCTAGCTTCGACGACGCGAAAGCCAAGATAAATAAAACCCCCGTTTAATTAAGACCTATACAACGGCCAAACCCATTGCTTGAAGAAATTGTCTTCTTTTCGAAGGCGTATTAACTCCTATCTATAATTATGCTAATTAGAAAAAACTAATTTATATTCGTTCATTCATTTTCTTTATTTCTTTCTTTCATTCGTTGGGATAAAGCTGGCCGTTAAAATAAATACTCTGGGGGGGGGGCCTAGGTTTGTTTTCGTTTGACTTTTCAGCTTTTGTTATGTATATATAAACAATCCCTTATTCTTAAAATAAGTCAATTCGATTTGGTTCGGTTCGATTTGACTTTCGTAGTTGAAGGCCAAGACGCAGACAACAGCTAGGCCTAACCAAAGAATAATATACTTGTACTTGAGAGTATGTTTCAAGGGGGGGGGGGTTGAGTTCGCGTTGATACAATGAATAAAGTATAAGGTAGTAAAACAGTAAAAAGCGTTTTAAGAATAGTTAGACTCGCAATTCACCTTACATTAAACTACAACACTCGAACACGTGGAAGCTTTTTAAGCTATGGTAGAAGAGTTCATTTCATTCCAAATACAACACTAGAAAACCTAACTTCCCAGGGTCATAACTCTACTCAGACCCTTGCGCACTTTAGTGGTAATGCATTCATAAACTGAGACACGGATCTCAAACCCAAAAAACCCAAATGAACCAACGAACGAAACAGACAATACAATCTACACTCTACCCCTGAACCTTTTTTCACACTCGGGGTGATCCCCACTATAGCAATACCTTTTTTCAACATAGAAACCTGGCGGGGGGTTCTTGAACAATTCTAAAGAACTCTGGGATGTTCTGAAGCAGACTCGGTGCAGTCATGGAGTGAGGTTAAAGAGAGTGGGTTCTGGTGCATCCCTAATTTTTTTTTTCCATTATTAACGAATTCGAGAGGAGTCTGTATACTTCTTTAGTTCTGCCCCTGAGACAGCAATCGAAGTATATACCACCACCACCATGCACCAAAGGAAACCGGGGTGTCAAAACAAGGTTGAAAACCACGCCACATACAATACTAAAAACCCTTATAGAATAATGCCTTTTGCCCTTCTTTTTTCTTTGGAGCTGCCGATATAGAGGCATTGAAACAAAAGGGTTTCTTTGTGCCAGAAACCAATACAAGGAGAGAGTCAGTGTATGTAGTGACTATACACGAATTTGAAGGGGAAAAGAAAAAAATCTATAGAACACAGCCACGGAACGGTGTCGAAAACACTAGGAGCACGCGGTGGATGGTTTTGGTAAAAAGCTATGTAAAAAGGTTCGGGATGGTGGGTGTGATGGTGTATACACCATGAGGGAAGCTCGAAGCTAGCTGCTTCAATAAGGACATGTGAAGTAAAAAAAACGGGACACATCTGTTCTTGTAGTTTACAAAATAAATAGCGATGCCGGGGATATGTACATCGTCAAAAGATTCTCCAAAATTTGCATGACACTAAAAACATAACTGATGTTGCCGTTCATTCGGTATAGGTGGTCACGTAGTAAAATTGAGTACCAAAACTATACCACCGTTATGAACCACTACTAATTTTAACATTTGAAGTTTTTCCATGATGCCCTATAGACAATTTGACCTCCACCCCAAAACCATAAACAACGAAATGTGCACTGAGGGTTTCACATAAAGGTCAAGGTTTACAAAAAAGGTCACTCCAGGCTATCTATATAAGAGGCAATCTAAATTCAGCAAGAGCGGAAAAGTTAAACATCTTAGTAAGTAAGTAAGTAGGGGGGGTAAAGATGGTGGACTTAATTGCTGCCCAATGTTAACTGGGGAAGATAGCCGCAGGAGGGACGAAGAAGTTCGTCCGTTCTCTTTAGGTTTTCTATCAAAGCGCAGCCAGGACTCTGAGTTTGTGTGGAACGTCTTCTTAGCAAGCGCCAAGCCAGCGAGAAGAGAGAGGCATGGCGCAGGGGGAGAGCCCGTGAAGTTGTAAACCCAAACTGTCGGCATTGCAAGCTGCCCAAATGTTCCCTTGTTTATATAAGGCCAATTAAGACTGAGGGCATCTTAGTTATAGGAGTTTAGTTTTAAGGGCTTTAGTGGCAACGTGTCTTCTTCCTTCCTTTGGCTAAGGAAGTTCTGTGAAGAAGGCCCTAGAAAGTATAGGACAGAACGCACAAGCTTTTTTTTATCGTAGAAAACGATGAAAATTCATCCAAAAGGACGTATCCCGTGGGAATGGACTGGATAAAAAAGCGCCAGGCATGGCTAGCTAGGCTTTGCAAGGGTGTGTTTGCTCTTCGCCAAGGGATGGTATATTACAAACGGATGGATGCCGGAGGATGTGAAAGATCTATAGGATTCTATGGTCGTGATAACGACATATAAGGAACGCTTGTAAAATAAAATGTAGGGCAAAATATCATATTTCTACTAAAAAATTACGCTTACCAACTACAATCATCATCATGTTAATTAAGCTGACTCAAATTACATCAGACAATGTCGATCTACATGGAAGACATCGTAAATTAACCGAAGTCGATACCTATATCGAATTTTACTAGAATCGATACCGATTTTAACCGATTATTTAAATTCGGCGCGAGATAACCGATTATTTAACCAAATGAAACCGATTTTTACCGAATATCAACCAAATTTTACCTATTACTAACCGATAAAGTGTCATATCAGTCACCGATACCATAATGGTTTGTACCCATCACGGTTTCCGTAAATTAAATTTCTATCATTTTAAACTTCAATTTTCAAACTTGACTAACACATTTTTTTCGAATCTCACCATCTACTAAATACAGTCCAATAGACTAGAGACTCTTGTATACAAGTCTAACTAAGCCTGTTCTAAATAGTAAATCCATAGGGATTTGAACTTAATATATAACAGCACTGGTCAGTAGTATACTGACTGACCATAACTTCTTCCATAACCTATGCAGAAAAACGGTGTAACTCTTTTATAAAAGGGATACACCCAAAAAAGAAATTAGCATAAACACAGTCTACTCGTTAAACGAAACTATTCATTAACTTAGAAGCTTCATCAATATAGTATATTATTTTCTAGCATGCCAGTGCACCCCTTTTATTCTCGCCTTCACTGTGTAATAAAAACGTTTGGCAAAAAAAAAATAGAAAATAAAAGGAATCAACCCACGGAATAAAGAACTTAATTACATTTAAGATTCGCGGAAGCGTGGCGAATAGTTGGGGGAGTACTTCAGTCAGACGTTTCGCGAGATACATTTATATGGTAATTTATGTGAAAAATAACACCACAATGAAAGGCGGGGAGGCAATAAATCAAGTCTAACATTAAAATAGTCCATACGAAATTTAGAAGAATAAAAGCGCGTTAAGGCGAGCGACATTATTCATCACTCATGTTACTAATTTTCCTTAAAACATTTACATAATATGAATTGATTTATATATTTCATGGAATTTTGCAGTTGTGCTTGGCCAAGTTCGGATAAAACCAGGGATAGATAAATTTTAGAAGTAGGAATGGAGAACAGAGTAATCTGGGCGCGCGTCAAAGTCCCGGACCCCCTTCCACGGGACGGGGGGTATGAAAAAAGAGGCGGGTCATAGCGACAGAGGTAAAAAGGACCGTTCTCCATTTCTACTTCTAAAATTAAATGACATAATCATAATCGAGAAATCGTCACGGTTAAAGAAATTTCGCCATATACACGTCAGAATACGTTCCTCGAAAAGTATTTAAAGATAAATTTAGATAATCAAGTCTCTAAATTAGATTAGCGAGAAGACCCTAGCGAAGAAGAAACTGTGTATTTCGTAAAATGTTATTGACAAGCAAAGCCATGGATGCAACGCAACCAACGTAGATTACTTAAATTCTAAGAAATCTATCTTTATCATTGTTAATTAGGCTTAGCGCAATTCTCCGGAAAGACTCGTTCGTTAATATCTACTACCAACTCATTATCAAAACGAATTAAAAAAACTCAGTCACAATCAAAAGTCTAATTTGAAAACAGATAAATATAATTATTCGGAACGAGACAACTTTAATTTCTTTTTTTTCTTTTTTAATTATTTCTCGTCCAGTCTCGTGATAGCAAATTAAAAAGGGAAAAGGGTTCGAGTGCGCGCCGAATTAATTTTAATAAATATTAAATACGTAATTAATGACATAAAACTCATTCTCGCGTGACGTCTTATGACGTCATTCCCCGGGATTTAAAGAAAACAAGAATCTCTTCATTATAATCATCCCTTGTTGATGAGGAATTATTAGTGTCATTGTTTATGAATATTTTTAATCGCCTTCAAGATAAAACTGTTATCTATTATTAATCATTTTGTGGAAACCTCTCTATTTTGGATTTTTTTACTTCACTTTGTGAATAGTCCCTCTTTATCCTCGCTGAGCCCCCAAAAAAACCCTTTCAATAGATCTAAACTCTAGAATTCAATAGGTTAATTTCCGTAGCCAAAAAATAAGCGCACGTGCAAGAGAGTTCATCGGACCTCACCTCGAGATGGAAATTTACCGCAACCCCACGCGAGAGGAATCTTTTTGGGTAAACAACTGGGAGGCTCCGCTGAGTAAAAAAGAGAGATTACAATTTTAAACCTTTTATTACCACTTCACTTTCAAAACTTGTACGGGAAAGACCTCGCTATACTAGCAGGCAAGGAAAATAAATTTAGTTGTGTTTTTTTGTTAAACTCTGGACTTCTTACTTTACTTGTTAAAACTCGACCTTCATCTTCGAACCAACTCTTGGTTTAGTGACTTAAATAATAACTTAGAAACCTTGTTTTTCAGTCGGCAAGGTTTTAGTGCCAAATTAGCTCTCCCCCCTTAAAACGAACTATTTCTCCCCCACATTTTGGTGCGAGAAACCCGGGAAAGGCGAGTTTGTAACAAGGCGAATTAACTTAAAACAAACTAAAAGACTATCGGATTCGTGCTACTTAAAACAAAAGGATTAATCAGGTGCGTGCCGTGCTACTTAAATACTTAAAACTCAAAGATTAATCGGGATTAATCGGATGCGGGCTACTACTAACTACGGATTAATCGGGCTTGTGAAACTTTAACTACGGACTAACCGGAGAATCGGAACTATGGCGGACGACCAACTAAAACGCGCTGCAAGGGCACTCAAAGCGCTACGTACATCTGTGAGTACAGTGATTAACTCGGTCGAACTTGAGATACAAAAGGAGCAACCTAAACTTGAAGCTTTTGAGCAAGCAATCGCGCTACTGGACTCAAAAGAAACTGAACTTAAACATCTGGATGATCGGTACCAGACACTACTAGATGGAGCGGTATCTGAAGAACAATTTGATCAAGAACTGGCTTCGGCGATCGTAATTATGGAAAAACTGGTGATTTCGCGAAATCGCGCGAAACGGTTTATTGCAAAGTCAACGCATCATTTCCCTGGGACTGGTCAAAATCAGCAGCAGTATCGGCCTCCAAGCGTAACATCGAGCGAAGGCAGGAACCAGACAGTGCGTCTCCCAAAACTGGAAATGCAAAAATTCTACGGCGAATTCTCCATGTGGCAAGCCTTCTGGGGACCCTTCGAAGCGGCAATCCACAACAACGAGAGTCTGGGACCAACAGATAAGTTTTCTTACCTTAGGGGATTATTAGGCGGTGACGCCGCTACGTCTATACGGGGTTTATCTTTAACTGAAGAACATTATAATGAAGCAATTAGGATTTTAACTAATCGTTTTGGGACAAAAAGTGTGATAGTTAGCGAGCATAAAAACAATCTGTTACAATTACCAGCTGTGCATAGTAGAGATGACATTAAAGGGCTCAAAAAACTACATGATTCGTGCGAAGTAGAGGTCAGGAGCTTAACGTCTCTAGGTGCCCCTCAAGAACAATACGGTTCCTTTCTAGTGCATATACTTGGAGGGCTATTGCCCTCAGAGATGATGTTAGAATTTAGTAGGGGTAGAACTTGTGAAGATGAAGATACTGAATGGGAAGTGTCCGAGCTTTTGCAATTTCTTAAAAAGGAAATTGTCTGTCTAGAGCGTGTCAGGGCGGTCACACGACCACAATCAAAGCCTAAAGAATTCAAGAAATTCAGTGAAAAACCAAATTTTACACCTAGACAGACAAACTACACGGGGAAGCCAACCATTCCAACCGTGGCTTCTTTGCAGGTCGCAGTGAATGACCAAAATAATGCTAACCCACAGGGCGATCCAAGTCTCTGTCCTTTTTGCGAAAGCTCTGATCATCACCCCCTAAATTGCAATCTTAATATTGGTGAACGTAAAAAGAGATTATCAGAAAAGAGGAATTGTTTTATATGTTTGAGAGGGAAGCATCCTGCCATGCGTTGTCGCTATAGATATAGAAGCTGTGGTTCTTGCGGGCGTAAACATCATCAAGCCATTTGTGACAGCAATACCTCTAACGCCCCCCACCAGCAAGCCCCTTTAACTGGGCAGACCCAAAATAATTCTTCTACGGGGTCGGACACGCGACAAAATTCTTCAACGGCGGTTGTTTCGACGCACTTCACGAACAACCATCAACCGGAAGAAATATTACTACAGACGGCCAGAGTTAGGGTTATCGGTCCAACGGGCGCCTCTCTCAAAACGCGAATATTCTTCGATAGCGGCAGCCAAGCCAGTTTCATAACCGAATCACTCTCGCGCAAGCTAAACTTAGAAATCATTGGAGAAAAGCCTATAAACGTGCATAAGTTTGAAGGGGAAGCTCCCGTTCAAACTACTAGAAAAATCATTCAGCTGCAGCTCCAAAACGCGAATGATCCTACACAAACTTGTTCTATTAAGGCTTTTGAAGCAGGCTCAATCTGTGGCGCGGCCTTCTCAGTGCCAAGTCAAGAACTAATCGGAGAAATGGCAAACCGCGGTTTAGAAGTCGCGGACTACCCAAGCGACGGAAACAATGCAGAACACCCTATCGACATACTTATCGGCTCTGATTGTTATTGGGAAATCGCTAGCGGGCGTACAGAGCGTCTAGGAAAAGCCCTCGTGGCACTAGAAACTAAATTTGGATGGGTCGTACAGGGACCCACGGGCGTCGCCACTGTTTCTGCGGTAGAATCACCTTCGGTTGCCGTGAATACCGTCACCATAACGCGAACGGAAGTACGGCCTGTGACTCTAGCAACTGAAGAATCTCTATCCCGCCAAATTAGGTCTTTATGGGAGTTAGACGCGATGGGCATTATGGATAACGGTCATGTCAAATCACTCGAGCAAGATGAAACACTTAATCACTTGGAAGAAACCATATCCTTCGTCAATGGAAGGTATCAAGTGGGATTCCCATGGAAGACCAACAAAGACCAACTGGGAAATAATTACGTCATAGCGAAGAAAAGGACTGAAGGTCTTTTGAGGAAGTTAAGAGCGAATCCGAAGCTCTACCTTGACTATAATGACGTAATTGCTGAACAGCTGCGAGTCGGTATCGCAGAAGTTGTACCACAAAAGGAAGAGATCGTTTCTGATCCACGAATCGCGGTATACTACATCCCACACCAAGCCGTCATACGAGAAGAAAGCGAAACCACAAAGCTGCGAGTGGTGTTAGATGCATCCTCTCACGCATCCGGCATTCCATCACTGAATGACTGCATGAACTCGGGACCGAGCCTCGTTCCAGACCTATTCGACCTATTGATTCGATTTCGCGAACACGACATAGCACTAACCGGAGATATCGAAAAGGCTTTCCACCAAATCGAAATCAAGCCTGAGGACCGTGACGCACTACGCTTTCTGTGGGTGAAAGACCCTAGCGACTCAGAAAACCGCGAACTACAAACGTACCGCCTAACTAGGGTGCCCTTCGGGGTCACAGCTAGTCCCTTTTTGCTCTCAGCAACTATCAAGCACCACGCGCGGAAATACTCAGAGACTCACCCACTCGCTAGCAAAACTCTCGATCAAGACTTATTCGTCGACGATCTACTTACGGGAGGAACAAGCGTCAAGGAAACTTATGACATGGCTATTGACGCAGCGAAGATAATGAGCGACGCTGGAATGAAGCTCCGAAAATGGAAAAGTAACTCCATAGAACTAAAGAAGCTCCTGGGAGGCGAGATAGAGCCGGAAAACCCAAATGAAGCCTTGACCAAAGCGAGATCGGTGAAGGTTTTGGGACTCTCCTGGGACGAGCAAAAAGATTCCCTATACTTTGACGTGAGCGCTCTACTCCAGTTTCTACTAGACAATGGCAATACTAAACGCTTTGTGCTACAAGCTGTAGCAAGGATCTTCGATCCCCTTGGATTCTTAAGCCCCTTCACTATAAGAGCTAAAATGCTCATCCAAGAGCTCTGGCAGAAAGGGTTACCATGGGATGAAAGTCTACCCAAAGACTTATCTGAGAAATTTACAAGTTGGTGCGGAGAGTTACCAGAGATGCGTCACGTGCAAATTCCACGATTCTACACCCTAGATTCGAACAAGGACGCGTCAACCGGAACCGAGCTCCACTGCTTTGTTGACGCGAGCGAGCAAGCTTACGCGACGGTCGTCTACATCCGCTACCAAGATAAACATTTCAACTACCGTACCACCCTCATTGCCTCGAAGGCTCGCGTGGCGCCGCTTAAAAAACTCACTCTTCCGCGACTAGAGTTAATGGGAGCTGTCATCGGAGCCAAACTGACTCATAGTCTCTTGAGCCAATTAAAAACTAAGCCGGCAAGGATCGCAATGTGGACTGACTCTATGATAACATTGCACTGGGTACGCGGAACCGCAAACAAATGGAAGCCATTCGTTGCCAATAGAGTTAGGGAAATTCAAGAGATAAGCGACCCAATAAACTGGAACCATTGTTCTGGGAAAACTAACCCAGCAGACTTACCGACTCGCGGAGGAAAGCTCGCGGATTTAATTAGCAACCCACTCTGGTTGCACGGACCTGACTTCCTCCTCAAAGGAGATGCTCCAACCAGAAGCACAGAAAAAGTAGATAACGAGATAATTGAGGAGGAATTGCGACCTAAGAGCCTAGCCGTGACGCAAGTGATTGGCAGCAACGAGCCACCCAGGTCACCTCTATTCCCATTGGACAACCATAGCAAACTAACTAGAGCTTATCGCGTGACGGCATGGATAATCCGATTCACGGAAAACGCGAAAACTAAAGCTAAAACAACTGGACCCTTGACCGCGGAAGAGATCTCCAAAGCCGAGAAGTACTGGGTGGAGCAAACTCAACAGCAATACTATACAACGGAAGTGAGCGCGCTAAAAAACGGGAAGCCAATTGCGAACACCTCGCCTCTGATTACTCTCACTCCCTCACTAGACAAAGATGGTCTCATGACCGTTGGAAGCCGTATTGGTAGCGACAATTTCTCATACAGAGAACAAAATCCATGGATACTTCCGTCCCAGAGTCGATTAGCTCAACTTCTAGCTATTCACCATCATCAGCGACTAAACCATGTCGGAATAAGCGACACTCTGGGAGAAATCAGAGAGCAGTATTGGATTCCGAGGGCCAGAGAAATGGTCAAAAGAGAACTAAACAAGTGCACCAGATGCAAATACTTTCGAGCACAACCCTCAGCCGCGGTTATGGAGCCTCTCCCCCCAGCGAGAACTACACCTGCTCCAGCCTTTGAAGTTTGCGGCGTCGACTTCTGCGGTCCCTTGTATGACCGGGACGGACGCAAAATATATGTAGCATTATTCACCTGCGCTGTCACGCGTGCCGTGCACTTAGAGGCGGTCTCAGACTTAACCACGGGCAACTTCATCCTTTCTTTTCGTCGGTTTATTTCGCGACGCGGGATGGTTAAGACAATGTTTAGTGACAATGCCAAAACCTTTAAACGGGCAGAAGCGGACTTAGCCCTACTTTGGAAAAACATGAAGAGCCCGGAAGTAGCGGACTTCTTCAGCACGCGAATGATTTCCTGGAGATATATAGCGGATCGTGCCGCCTGGTGGGGCGGCTTCTGGGAGCGCCTCGTGGGAAGCGTTAAGGTGGCTCTCAGAAAGGTTGTAGGGTTAGCAAGGCTAACATTTGAAGAAATTGGGACTGTGCTTACCGAGATTGAAGCGACAATTAACTCGCGCCCAATTACTCATACGTATCAAGACGCGTCGGAACCCATGCCCCTTACTCCTGCTCATTTCTTGGTGGGCAGACGTTTGACAGTACTTCCATCCAGAGTTTTCCCTCGCAATGAACCACAGCAAGTAGCTAGAGCAGACTTAACTAGACGATGGCAATATCGTCAAACTTTGATGGAGAGATTTTGGTCTCGGTGGAGGAAAGATTACTTATTAGCCTTGAGATCGGCACACCACCGGACCAAATGCCAACCCACAAGGGAACTAGAAGTTGGCGATGTAGTATTAGTAGAGGAGGCTAAAATACCCAGATTAATGTGGAAAATGGGTAGAGTATGTGAAACTGTTAAGGGCAGGGACGGAATAATCAGATCTTGTGTTTTAAAGTTACCAAAGGGGAACACTATTCGCCGCCCCGTTCAATTGTTATACCTTCTAGAATGTTAAAAAAAAAAATGATTCTGTTAAAACTTAAAAATCTTGTAAACTTAATCGTCTTGACCTTCCGTCAAGGGGCGGGAGTGTGTTGATGAGGAATTATTAGTGTCATTGTTTATGAATATTTTTAATCGCCTTCAAGATAAAACTGTTATCTATTATTAATCATTTTGTGGAAACCTCTCTATTTTGGATTTTTTTACTTCACTTTGTGAATAGTCCCTCTTTATCCTCGCTGAGCCCCCAAAAAAACCCTTTCAATAGATCTAAACTCTAGAATTCAATAGGTTAATTTCCGTAGCCAAAAAATAAGCGCACGTGCAAGAGAGTTCATCGGACCTCACCTCGAGATGGAAATTTACCGCAACCCCACGCGAGAGGAATCTTTTTGGGTAAACAACTGGGAGGCTCCGCTGAGTAAAAAAGAGAGATTACAATTTTAAACCTTTTATTACCACTTCACTTTCAAAACTTGTACGGGAAAGACCTCGCTATACTAGCAGGCAAGGAAAATAAATTTAGTTGTGTTTTTTTGTTAAACTCTGGACTTCTTACTTTACTTGTTAAAACTCGACCTTCATCTTCGAACCAACTCTTGGTTTAGTGATTTAAATAATAACTTAGAAACCTTGTTTTTCAGTCGGCAAGGTTTTAGTGCCAAATTAGCTCTCCCCCCTTAAAACGAACTATTTCTCCCCCACATCCCTAAAGGCGCAAAAGCATAAGAGAAAAAGAAAAAGAAAAATGTTACGCAAAAAAAAAAGAAATGGAGAGAAAAATAAGTATAAGACCAACTTAAAGAAGCGTACGTAGGGAAGTCAATTTTCAAGAAAATGAAGAAAAGAAAAAAGAAGATCAAAAATGAACTTTTTGTTCGAGTCAAGGTCGAGTTTTGTTCTTTTTTTTTTTTTTTTTTTCTTTTTTTGGTAACTTGGTTTGGAAGAAGTTTTTAGAGAGGAACCACAGCGGCAAGAAAGAGAAGTGAAGTGAAATTATAGCAACAGACTCGCTTCTATTCTGGTTTTTGTTATGGATGGATGAAATGAAAAAAAAAAAAAATTATTTCTCGTATATATATATATATATTTCGAAAGATGAAAAATGTGAAGGAAGATTCGTAACGTGCGTTAGGCCTAACTTGATTTTATTTCGGCCGGCATTTTTCTCTATTTTTCAATTTTTATTATTATTTATGAAAGATAAATTTTACTGGTTTAATATGTCAAAAATATTAATGGAAAATGTCTGTCTTTGTAGACAAATACTTTGAAATTTCATGTTTTAAGATTAAATAACATATCTCTAGTATAAGCGCAAAACTCACCATCCTTCTAGAAGCCAATGAATTTTTTTAAAAATTCCATATTAAACTAAACTCTTTTGAAAAAAAGAACGTTACTAAGCCTAAATATTTTTTTTTACTATAATCACCTTTAATACTAACTGTTCTAAACAATTTTTTTCTGTATATTGGACCCCCAAATCGTACGATCAAAGAATTAAAACTAAATAAGTTTAAATAAGGCTTAAGTTAGCATGACATTTTGACCTCTTTTAACAACAAAACCCCTCCCCTCTACTCAAAAACAACGAAAAAAAAAGGAGGGGGGGGGGGTAAACACCGAGCTAATTTCGCAGAATCATAATCTCTTTGACATTTTGAAGAGATTGGCTGCTAATACCCTGTTTCCTCGATATTACTAAAGATAACAAATCTGCTTTCATTTTTAGTTTGTAAAAAAAAAAAAGAAAAGAAAACTATCCCAGTAAAAAAACATGTCGAACGAACATCATGACGTGTTCTTACATATGAATACTTACTAAACATAAAAAAAACACGTAAATTGAAAATTCAATGAGCTTCTCTAGGGTATACATTAAAAAAGATTAAACGTAATTGCTTACGAAATACGTCCACATTTATCATTTGTAAAATCTCGGAAATTTTTTAGATAGTTTTTTTTAAATAAAATACCAAAAAAGAAAAAAAGAAGAAAGAAGTTGAATTTATTTCCCGCGCCAAAAACAGTGATTTACGAAGAGAGCTTGTATTTTTTTCTAAGCTGATCATGGTTTGATTCCCAAAAACTGAAGGGAAAACTAGAAAACTAGAGGATTTATCATTTTGGGTTTTTATTCTTTTTTAAATAAAGACAGGGTGAGGGGGCGGAAGGGAGATTATTCTTAAAAAATTAAGTTGCGTTCATTTTTCTATTTCAAATATAAGACAGAAAGAAAGAATCGATATATCGATATCAAAAAAACGTATTCTTAAAAGATGGGATGGTATTGTCATAAATGTATCTGACATTTTCATTTGATTATGAGCTCTGCCAGTTGCCCTTAGCAACCATTTGGTACTCAGATAGGGCGCAAGGGAAGGGGGGGGGGGATTTTATTCCTTTATTCCCATAGGAAAAATATATATCCTGGGTGGCTTTACAAGGCATAAAGTTTTGTATAAAGGAGGCCCCATAAAACAGGCTTCTAAGATAAAAACAGTAGTAAATTGGGCGGCGTATATGTATATGTATATATATATTATAGACAAAAACATTTTATTGTGGGGTAAACTTAGCCTATCCAGGGATCTTTGCGGTTTACCAAAGATTCTTGAAGAGAATTTTTCTTGATAATCATATGAA
This sequence comes from Phalangium opilio, assembly GCA_019434445.1. Lineage (NCBI taxonomy): Eukaryota > Metazoa > Arthropoda > Arachnida > Opiliones > Phalangiidae > Phalangium > Phalangium opilio. The sequence goes on from JAEQBA010002126.1 coordinate 17,967, forward strand.
TGCATTGGAAAATATTGTCGTAACCCCCTCATAAAATTATATCATATCTATAGTATAACTTTTATGACTGACTGACTTCAATAAAAAAGCGGTTACTGAATGAATTTGGCGCTTAATAACGTCACAAAAGTTGCATTTTCTTAATTAGGCTTAATTGTCTTGACAATAAAACGGAATAAAAATACGTATTTATAGTAAATAAATGAGGTTTTGCGGGAAAGCCCGCATTTCGGCGCGCGTATCTTGGTTTAAATATCAAAATCAATAAGAAACAAAAGGTGTAAAGGTAATGACAGGCTTACCCAAAACAAATAGGAGAACGGCGAACAAAACGGAACATCTGAAACCGTTGTTAATCGTCCAAAATTCTTTCCATAAATAAGAAGCCATTTAGGTTGGTCAAACTCGAGACTCGTTTGTTTTTCAGGTCTATTTTTAGACCTTCACGAAGATCGGAAGAAGATCCCGTGTGCCGTGGCTTTAAACGGGCCTCGGCTTCCGAACCGAAGGAGAACCCGAAATCTCCACGCGATTAGCCCGCGGGAAATTTCCCTCCAAAATCGGCGAGGGCTAAAACTCGCGCGCCGTTCACCGCGGTATCTCCGACATTTAGGAAATTTTAAGCCGAAATTACCGTATAAAATCTTTACTTTCCGGATTAATAGACGGCCTAGAGGTTACACAAATCCACATTGTTGTAAAACAAGGAGTTTAGCGATGGGTTATTTGCATTTTTTAATTTTTAAACGCGAAATAATCGTCACGAAGCTAGCGTACAATTTGCCCGCGAAACGTTCACCGCCGCTTTTCACAACATTCTAAAAATCTTACGTACGGGAAGCCCGAGGCAACTGAACTGTGTGTTATGTTCTGAATAGCCGCGATGACCAATAAGGAAGCGGCGAAATCAAGGATAAACCAATGAGAAGATGGTTACACGAATTTTAAAGAAGCCTTAGGCATTCTCGGCCACATATATATACTTTTCACGGTATTTTTGGTTTTATTCCGAAACTACTAGCGCCACCTATATGGCATTGTCAGAAGTTTAGCAGAAAATTAATGAAAAGCCGTCAGCCCTGCGATTATTTATACCTAACCCATTGTAAAATTTAATCATATTTTATTGAACTCCGATGGAAAAAAGTACCTATCTTATTCGGGGAATGAAAAACCCACGATATTTCTTAGGAAAGAAAACTTTCTCTAATTCTTTTGGGAAATAAGAGAAAATGCAAAAGAAAGAGAAATGGTAGAATAAAATAAATGGAAATATCTCTTCTCTCGGAGTCTTTGGAAACAAGCTATCTTATTCGTGGACTCTACGCTTGATTCCCTTTTTCTAAAGAAAAGTAGAAAACCCATTTCCGAAATAGGAAAAAAAAGAGGGGGGCCAAGAACTTGGGATAAGAGAGGTTTTAGTACCCATCTTCATAGAGGGACTCTCTTGTCACGGAAGAAAATTCAATTTTTCATATCGAAATGGCTCGTTGGTTGCTTTCCCCCCTAAGAAGATTGTTCAGGAGGAGAGGCCACGAGTATAAAACCTTTCTGGATGTCGGAAAATGGGTCCAAACCGAAGAGCTGGCTGGCTGGCTTGACTCGACCAAATGACGCCGAAAAAAATAAGAACTAAATGATATATATCCAGGGTTCATACGAACATGGAAAACAGGGAAAACCTGGAAATATCAGGGAAATTGGTGTAGAGGAAAAAAATCAGGGAAATATCAGGGAAAATGAAAATCTCTTGGAAAAATCAGGGAAAATTAATTTTTTTTCTAAAAAATCAGGGAAATGAAATAAAGTGAAACAAATACACTTCAGTGGGACCCATAATCTAATTTGGTGCACGAAAAAAATCGTCTTATGACGGTTTTAACGCAAAAATAGCGAGATCACAGTTGATCTTAGCCCAAAATCGTGGAGCTCGCTTCGCTCGCTCACAAATGTTTAACTTATTATTTAAAATTAATCCAATTGAAATGAATGTTTTGTTTTTGATTTAAAACGGCATCAATTGCTTTGCATTCTGTAATTGAATTTCGCCGTAGACCTTTTATGAGGTGACCTTTCCTTTGATTGGAAATATCTAAGACCATAGATTGGGCTAAATTACGACACTGACCTTCAAAATATCTTTCAAATCGGTCATCTCTGAAAACATTTCATTTCAAGTGGCCCTTTTTTTATAGCTTAATTCGGCTTAATTTGCCCCTATTTAGTCTGCACTTTTTGCTTACTATTTCGAAATTAATTAGTCACTTATTCAACTAAAATTGAGCGTATGATTGAGTATCAGCCCTGGTGTATGGAATTCTGTATTTTGGTACTGTCTATTATAACCTAACAAAGAATGGTAAACATATAATATTTATTTCTTAACCAAAGCTACTGGCAACCATAAAGGCATGAGCCTATATAATGTGGTTGTAGCCGTATAGTATATATTTGAAATTATAACACTCCTCCAATGCCAAAAATGCACCTGGAAATTTATAAGAAGTACTCTGGAAAACCTGGAAATATCAGGGAAATTGGGTTTGGAAATTTCGTATGAACCCTGTATATCCCTAACTGGGGTACGTACTACTCCTCTTCTACTACGAGGATGTATAGTATACATTCTTTTTAGGTCTATTTTTTTTTTTTTTTGCGTGATCCTTCGGTTGACAGCTTGTTTTGAGGTTGAGAGACAACAGGAAGCCGCAGTTTAAGTCTCTCCGCATTTTGGAGGCCCTTTATAAAAGCCCACTGTATTATGGAATATATTTTAAGGGCCCCCTCCCCTTGCCATATTTGACTTAAGTCTACTCTCGCTGGCATACAGTGTTATAAAAAATAACGGCGCTTGTCAAGAGGGAAGTTATAGTTATTTCGTGACGTTTTCCCCAGGGCCTAAATCCTACGGATTTATATTGTCTATATTCTTAAATAGACATATTTTTCCATCCATGAATAATTCAGTTTAATTATAGGCCTAACTTTAACCAAACTTTTCTCGAAGTTATTCTTCGGACAATATGCCTAAAATTAAGTTTAGTTTTAAGAGAAAAAAAGGTACTGAAAGTTTAAGGGGTTGCATTAACTAATCTTGTCCAGTCACGTTTCAAGTTTTGAAGTTTTGTTTGTCCATATAACAATATTAATTAATGATATAAGAAACGTCAACACTTCAACAAGCAATCTTAAAAACAAAAGTGATAGATAAAAAACAACAAAACGATCAATTTCCGGCTGGGCTTCCTCCTTCCTCTCCATCTCCCTCTCTCTCCCACTCCTTAGAACAATTTAAAAAGACAGAAAAACTTTGGAGGGAAAAATCACAAAGAACAATCAGCGTTAATGCGTTTCCTAGAAAGAAGAGAAGGTATATGAGTTGGGTCATCTCTCCCACGAATTTGGCTTTGCTCCTTAAAAACGTACTGGAGGGGTTTCAAAGGGTTTCAATTCTCTCGTCGAAGCTTTAGCTTGTTGCTCGTAATAAGGATGAGAGAATACGTTAGGCTTAGGTAGGCCTATACCCTTTAGGTTTAAGAGGTTTTTTTTTCAGGCTTTAATCGAGGGAATACCGGAATTTTCGATCTAGCGCGAGAAATTAGAACACGGTCGGTTTCGCGCCTTTTTTTTCAGAAACCAGAAGTCTATCCACGATTCCAGGAAAAAGCGGGAAAACCTTAATGTTGGATAAGAAATGTTTCAGAGTGAAAAAAGAAGCCGGGGAGCAGCAGCATGCACGCTTTGGGAGTTAAAGAGTTGTTCTCACTTTTTTCTTAAGGAGTTTCCTATTTCCTGGGCCGTTTCCCGTAAACATCGGGGGAACTTCTTCATCCCTCCCCCCACGAAAAGAAAGAAATATAAGAAGAGGGTGCTAATGCTTTTTCACCAAAGAGCGCGAGGGGAGAAGATTGTATTTTTTTGGCCTTTCTTTCTTTCTTTCTAGGCACTTTACAGCCATTACAAGACCGGGAACAATTCCTTGACTTCGAATTAGGGATCAGGAGAATGGAAAAAACAAGATGATTAACACTATACTTTAAAGTATCACACTGAGATGGTGTTCTAACACTCCAGGTGATAAGACGACAATCTGACCCTCATAGAAGTCTGTTTATTATTAGGTTAGGCTTAAGCACTCTAATGGGGTTCAGGTTGTCATGTGGCCTCAGATCATTTACCTCAGGTTTCAGAGCAGACCAACTTTACAGTTCACAATTCAATACTCAACCTGAGCCTAATTTGGGTGAAGCAAAACGCTGGATTTACACGGAATTTCGGTCCAGAGGGTAAAGAGAAGATGAGGAGGTTAATCTCGAAAGAAAAACAAAATGGAATTTCGCTGAGAACGGATTTTAGTTAATACGAAACCTCTCCAAGCATAGGGAGATTGCGACAATGCATATAATACACCCTCTTAAAAATATTCAACTTAACTTTAACGAGAAAATCGCGTTTTCCAACTTAAAAAACATATAGGATCAATAACAAAGCAGCGTATATGTATAACAACCCGTCCAGTTAAATAGCTCTAAGCTTACCCCTTTCCCCGCCTACCGCATCACGAAGTTATTTAATCTGCAAAGACATTAAAGGGGCTAAAAGGCCATAATTCCTCATGGAAGCAATTTTATTCCTTCGGAGAGGACTAGCTGGTTTTCCTCCTCCCTTTTCTTCTCCTCCTCTCTCGCTACCCATTTAAAAATAACGCATTAAGGAAAGGGCGGGAAATAATGCGCCGGCCAGATTTCAATACCCATGCAGAGTTCCTTGATAAAACCAAGGATGAAACGAACAGTAACAATCCCTGAATGCTACCAAATGCATAACGAAAATTTGTTCGTCGTGAGACAGTTAATGAAGTTTTGAAAGGGGAGAGAAGACAACAAGGAGAAAAATTGCAGAGTATCGTCACGCCTTGCCAGTGGAAAAGTGTTGTAAGTTGGGGGACTTTATGCGGCGACAAGGTTTCAGGGGCAATGAAGCTCAACTGTACAACTAAATTCATTAACGCTCAAATATTTAGTTAATTAATTGATTTAATTAATTCTTGTTTCGTGATTTGATCTATAATCCCTTGCTATCTGCTTTAATACTTTAATTTTAATCAGCACCATATACTTTCTTTTTGGCAACAAGTTCCAAAAAAAAAAATTTTGAAAGACTGAGACCTGAGCTGACACTTACTATGTTTTGCCCAGGTAATCTTGAGGCAACCTTTCCTTTATTACCAGTAACTCTTCAAACAAAACCCTAGCTTTCGGTTTAAGGGCAGTTAAAAATTTCATTTGGGAAAGGAATGAGAAGAAACCAATAAAAATCTTCCCTCTCCGTACCATCTTTGGCCCTTTGGTTGTTCCCGGAGTGCACGAGTCCAATCCTCTTTTGTTAGGCAAAAAAGGAAAGAAAACTCTTTCGTTTTAATCGCGAATCTCGCTCTGAATGCAAGGTTCTAGAAACATCTTCCTTAGATTGAGATTTCCTTTTTCGAATGCCTAGTAATATCTTATCCTAGCAAAACTAAGGAAAAGGCAAACGTAAAAGGAAAAGTGAGGGGGAGGGAGTTCAGATATATGTATAGCAAAAAAAAGAGATATTTTACCACCAATGCGGGGGTGTAAGGGCCTCGTTCGGGGTCATTTCCTATTTGTTTCCAACGTTCAACAGGAAGGAGGGCGAATGCCCACTCAACTCTGATGAAGATGGGGCCAAGGCGGACGCTTCGTTTTCGTCCGTCGTCTTTTTGGGGGGCAAAAATAGGGTTGGGATACAACCAGCATCCCCCCACCACGTTTTTCTTTCGAGCTAGCGCCTGACCATCTTCCCATCATAAACTATAAGGAGAAATAATTGAAGTGAGAGCGCGGCAAAGAACTAAAGACAGTATAGACCTTAGAAGCTTCGCACCATTTACACCGCCCACCCATTTTCGAACCATTGGCAATAAACAAAAACCTACATGCCCTTTTACGAGTTGATTTTGTTAAAACAATGGCGTATTTCTGAGGCTATCAATAAACTGGGCGGGGAAGGAAATTTTAGGATATTTCTTTTTTATATATTTAATGGAGAAGCAGCTAGGCATTTAATCTAACCATTTTTCCGGGAAACATTTCTATCGGAAGAAAAAGAAAGCGGTAAGGTCTAGAGATGAAATTAGGATAAAAGCCATTAAGAAATGATTGAAGTATCAACACGCGATGCATCCATTTTGTTAGACATTTGAGAAATTACGCAAAAACGTTAAGCGTCCCAGACGCAAGTAAGATCTTTTATATTTGGCGCGAAATATCTCGCGCGCTTTTGATTTTTCATTTCAAATTAGGCTTAGCTCCCAATAGTTCTTGGGCAATTTAAACCTAACGAACTTAAAGTGCAAAACGTTTAGGACTCTAGACCTTGTATCCTCCATTGCCTGAATGGAATCAATTTCCATTTGATATTTACTACATTGGTTTACCGATATCTAACCTCAATTACCCAAGAAGTTCCTATGAGCGTGGGATGACGGAGACACGGAAAAGTTATTCTTGGAGATACATCTCTGCCCACGCATTCTATGGGGAAAAGTTAACCCATTTCCTTTACGCGGAAGTATGTCCCTGAATACGGATGAAGAAGAGAGGGTTTTCCATTGAGTCATTTTGGTCTAAAACTTGTCCTAAGCCTTTGTGTGCCTAATTCTCTGAATTCAGCATTGAACTGGAAAACAGTATATTCTGTTCCAGTCTGAACGGAACCACATTATACATGTTGTATATACTAGTATTAAAAAAGCTTTTCTTAGAAATCATGGATTTTGTGAAATTTATCCCAAAGTTCTCCGCGAGTTTAATGTACATCATGACTATTGGTACCATCATTTTAAAGAAAAAAAGAGAAGCTACCAGAAAAAACCCATGAATAAAACATTTTAGTTTTTGTGTCTCCGGAATATATCTTTTTTTTTTCTTCTTTTCAAAAGAGAAACCGAGAGAAATCCATGCTACCAATGAATGAAAGAAGATTTCCTCTTCAAGCTCCTCATCCCCATCCCAAAAAAGAGAGGAGAGAGAGGATGAGTGGTAAAACTCTTTAAAAAAGCATTCTATTAATCAAGTTTTTTGGATTAGAACTTTCGAGTGTATTTTCCAAGAAGAGAAATAATTCCCAAAGGAATGCGGTCACTCTGCGCTGCACAAGTTAACTTTAAGCAACAGTCGAAATTCATCTTGAAACTAAGTTTAATCATCCGCGTCTTGGACAAGACTTTTATTGGAATGCGAGGATGGAATATTGATGCGAGTAGAATTAAGGATGAAGGAGGGTGGATGTTGCATCGCGTTCTCATCCCAGAGTCTCCTTTGTCCGAGAAGACAAACTGGATGGTTGAGACGTACGAGAGGAAGGAAAGAAGTTGAAAGTAAAAAAAGAGAAATAGTGCGAGACTGAAAAAAAGAGGAGTGTCGTTAGGAGAAGCCGCGAACTCGTGGATGTCGGGGTCACGCTCCAGAGATCTTTGAGTCTCCCCTTCTCTTCCACACTTTCCTTTCTTCAAAGGATGTCCCAATGTTCATGTTCATTTCCGCGGAAGTTTTGTAAAGCATCTTAATTACAAAAGAAGCAAATCATGGGGGATGTATCGATCAAGGTAACATGCAGTTTCATGAGAGCTGAAGACACCCTTGGAGGGAAACCCTTTGACAACTGGAAAACGGCTACTTCCTCAAACTCTGACGTCATTACAATGGCTTTCTCCTTCAACTATCGCTTCTCAACAACGCCAAAGAGTCTCTCGGGAGTATAGCTGAAGAAGGGGTCGCCATAGTACGACCTTGCTTCGTTTTGGGAGAGTGTCGAAGCGAGGGAACGAGACGCTACAGGATTCGAGACACCGTGTTCCATTAAAGAGAATGTAGTTACTAGAATCTTTACAGATTTTTTTTTTTTGCCCAGCGATCTTTCTTTCCTTTTCTTTTCCGTCTCCCGCCTGTGTAATACACGTGGTGCAAACCCTACAGGAGTTTCGCGACTAGACTCAGTAGACGCGAACGGAAACAGCGCGAGCTTTTTTTTTGAAAAATCGTACTTTTATAGAAATGACAGCGTCGAGTCATTATTAATTCAGGAGCCAAGCTAGCTTTTAAATTATCGAGACTTTTTTGGGCCTCGCTACAAAAAATGAAAGAAAGTCGAACGTGTTACGCCTACGGATTCGCCTATTTTAGTTTAATCGTGGCTTCACTTTACAAAGGGAAAGTTATAAAAATTTCAAAAGAAATCAAATGTATAGTTAGTAATTAGAATCGAGAACTTAATGGAGATACACTGTTCCTTAACTTTAGTCCATTAACTAAAAGACCGCTTTCAAACCATGCATGCATGACCACCCTCAATGGAATATGTACGATTCAATTAAATGTATTATATGCGTCTAAAACAAAAAAACAAAGTTTTAATTTGTCTGGTGTCCCTACGTAGGCACATGTGAGGGAGTTTCTATAATAAGGCATTCTGGGAACAATAAAGATAAAAAATGCTTTCGACAAACACAGTTGATTGCGAGCTCCATGTACATACCATAACAACATTATATTCTTTCTATATAGCTTTAGTCATATTTAATAAGATCCATCTTAAATAAAAATTTCCCAGAATTCTCTCTCTCTCTCTCTCTCTCTGAGCCCGCAGGCATTTGATTGCAGAGCGGCGCGCGAGTGTGTAATATTAGTTCGAGAAAGAAAAAGGAGTAGATGAGTTAGGAAGAGCAAAGTTTCCCCTATCCGCTTGTTTCCCCGCAATATATGGGATGGGATGTTGTCCTCCTAAGGAGTGTCCCTTCACCCCCACGTTTCTCCGGGTTCGCAAACAGACTCTAAGAATCAATCTTTTCGCCCCGGAGAGACGACACAGTTAGACCAAGGCTTAGCACCAAGAACTATTCGTTAGTAAAGAAGAGAAGAAGAAGAAGAAGTGAAAATATTGGAAGAGAGGACCAGAGGGAGGGAGGGTGAGAGAGGGTCCTGAGAAACGTGGGACGTAAAGAATCAGCCCTCGGGTCTTTTTATCCCCTTTTCAAGCTTTTCCCCATCTTCCACCCTACTCCACAAAGTTTTTGTTATCTTATAGCATAGGCCCCACCCTACAGTATTAATTGATAGTGCCGGGTTATCTCCCATACTGTCCTATATAAACCTCCACCCAAAAATTGTTAATCTTGTCTTGCTGAGAAAGTTGGGGTTTAGTATAAGAAAATACGGAAAGCCATCGCTCCAAGGGGTTTTGGCCTTCAGCAATGCAACTATTGGAAATTGTACGTGCGGTTTTAAATGTATTTCTTGTTGAAGGGGTACCGGGTAACGGGAGTCCGGGACTGACTTGAAGAATTGGAATATACAGGGTGTTTCCTAAACGTCTTGAACTAATTCGGGGAAAGGATGACCAGCCCGTCAGTCAGTTGACAACAATACTAACTTTATGGTCTAAACATCTCGATGAAGGTCGTTTGTCCACCATTTCATGTACCACACCCTTTGGAAACACCCTGTCCAAGAAAGTCTATTTTAAGACTGGGTTCTTTATTTCCAACTAGAACGAACTGTAGGTATCGTTATTGATTTTTAGATGAATATTAGCGTCGGTCTTCTTTCAAAGCTATTATTCGAAATTGTCAACGATGGGTCGCCGGGGGGAGTCGACTGGCTTGTTTAAATCAAAAATGACATTTCCTTTTCAATCGAATTTTAAGGCGAAGATTTTTGCGGGAGCCCATAGAGCCTTTCCTCATTAAGATTCCCCTCGATAGACGAACGCTCGCTATTTTAGAACGGTGGTGCTGGTGGCCTCTCCGCGTTTTACGCGTTTACTAATTCATTTATCAAAATATATCAGAAACGGGGACACGCCTTCTCTCATTCTCTGTTGGTCGCTGTACCAAAGAAAATTCAAACCAAGGCATAGAAACAAATCCAAGTCAGTGTATAACTTCCGGAAGATATAAAAGGCGCAAATGTTTCTATTCCATACTGCAATTAATTCTAAAACTTCTCTCTCCAGTTCGGGTTGGTCGTAAACACGAGTCATTAAACAAAATTATTAACGAAAATCAATTAAGTCGACGCTCCTTTAGTACGTACGCAATGCGCGTGCGGGGGACGTACTGCCATGCTGTTTGTTTTCATTAGGGCGCGAAACATCCCCTGTCTCTTATAGTTTTCCCGCCAAAGTTTCCCGCCTAGCTTTGCTTTCTCCTTAGAGGACTCTTATCTTTGGCAATATTTGACGGAGAGAGAGAGAAAGGAGGCGAGGGGGAAGGAGGAAGAAGCAGTGGCCATCCCGGGGGAAGAAAAGTTGATGATGAACATTCTCGACAGTGTCGCTAAACTTAATCTGAGTACAGAAATACTTCCACACCTACAGTAACTATAGCGATGTAAAACATTTTTGCATTTGTTGTAAATGAATTTCGTTTGGTACATTCTTAAAGTGACCCATGAACTACTTTAACAATCCCACAACCTAAATGAACTTATCAACAATTCTAAATTCTTTTATAAAGGTTTATCTTTCAAAATGGACCCCCAAAAATTTTTCATTCTCTATGGGACGTAATAAAAGTGCCATTTTTATCCAAGGGAGGCCCCCTATGGAAAAGAGATAACGTTTCTTTATTAGAAGGGACTGACGAAGAAAGCGCGGGAACTCGGGGGTGGAAAAAAATGGCGGGAGAAAAAATAAAGAGAATGTCTCAGAGGCCCGCAACTCTCATATTTTGCGCCTCGGACAGTCGTATATATGTGGGAGGTGGGATAAACTCGAGCGAAAAATACCAGCTGCTCTAACCTAATATTATTCGGTTATATAGCTAGAAACACTATGGGGAATACGAGGGACATTCCAGGGAACATAGATGGAATGGGGGTTAAATACGACCAGCCTGAAATTCTCTTTCGTGACAGTCTTTGAATGGGCAGAGTCCCTGGCATAAAATTGGGTCTTATACGGCAATTTGAGGCATTCTAAGGGTGGTAAAGTGGGGAACGACATCTTAAGACAATCTCGGAAAATATAAGAAACGGAAGCGACAGGGCGAGCCATTCAATTTGTCTTTCCTCTTCTCTTTGATAATATCCTTCGAGGTTATAAAGGCTAGCAATGTGTTAATGTCAATAGTTTACTAAAGTATAAACAGAAGAAAAAAATAGAAGTCGCACGCTGGGAATCTTTAGCTCCCCGTCTCCAGTATAAGACAGGGAGAATTAAGAAAGGGAGCGGAAGCTCCTCGGTGACTTCAATAAAGAAATACGACACTAGCTCCTCTTGTATCATCGCGGCATCACAATCATTCCCTGTGACGTCCTATGTTTTTCTGGTGAAGAAAACATGACCTCCATAAACTTCGAAGATTATTATATTTTTCAAAGTATTGTCAGTCAAAATTCTCAAACTAGGATATTATCACTTGATCACAACCCATCATATAATAAAGGAGTGTATATTGGTGCAGTAGGGTTCGATCCTGATTGACTATAGCTATAGGAGAGCGATGACCCGAGCAGGCACCAATGACGTCTAATACTAAAGAGAGCACTCGTAACTACACACGACAAACAACGCCGCTCAGGCGACCATAGGGTTACTACAAGGTTATGTATTAGGCGGCCGATATCTTCGGTATCAAAAGGGGGGACCCTTCCCACAAGCTAATAGCTTCGTCTATATGGAAAATTCACCCTGGAGGCCATCGTTCCCAGCTTCTTCTTCTTCGTATGGAGAAATTGGGAAAATGTTCTAAGAATTCTGATAGGATCAGCCAAGGCTTAAATCAAATTCGTCGACTTTAAATTGCTTCTGATGACCGTGTAATTGGGAATCATTCTCAACGAAAAGAAAGACGTCGTCGAAGAATGGTGGCCCCTCTCATCTCTCTCCCACTATCACTATCTTCTCTTCCTCCAGAATTAAATTTCCCATCCACCCATCTTGACTAAATTCGTGTCACTCCACTTAAAACTTATTATATTAACTCGAAGAAAGAACGGAATGTTTTAATTTACATGACAATAAAAAAAAAGAAGCCGAGGCCCCTTGTCAAAAATTTATTTCTGGCTGGGAAGCCAACTTTAAGGTAATACCCCTGTAGAAATGTTCAACCCGCTGCACTCCCGCGTCCAGGGAGAAAACAACCACCAGGGGCAAATGAAAAATATTTTTATTTCTTTGACGTTTCAGACTTTTACGCTTTTATTTTTAGGTCTAAACTAAACTTTAAATTAAATATATAATATTCGGGTTATTTAATTAAAAAGTCGAGTAGACGAAATGTCTGGACTAATTACAGAAGCTAGAAAAGAAAGGAAAAAGGGGCAGCGAACGTGGTCTTAAAATGAAAATTAACGAGTTGTACGTGCACGCTAGAAAAGAGTCGGATTCTCTCTAAGCCTAATTTAGAATGATAAGTCTAGAAGTGGAACTCGGTAATTTCTGTTCTTCCAAAACTTTATAGGTAGGAAAAATTCCACGTAATGTCAACAGCTTTAAGAGAGAAAGAGAGAGCTGTCAAGACCTATTAGATAACTCCGTAAAGCCTTTCTCTCTCTTTTCTCATTACTAAAACCGCGCTGGTTAAAATTAATGGAGATTATGAAACACGGCAAAACATCTCTTCCCCCTTTACCAAAAACAAGTTAAAAGAGCGGGAAGTCTACCGGGTTGCCATCTAACGAAATGTAAGTCTAAACTAACGATAAAACACGCAATTTTAACTCAAAGGTCTTGCATAATTACGAAGATTTTTCACTATTTGAGGTCGACAATGTACGTTCTTTAATTTGGACACCTGAGGATGGGTATGGTAGGGTCGAAAATAACGCCCTCTTTTATTAAAAGCATACCGTACCGTGAGATGGCGAAGGTTAACTTTATTTCTTGTTAGATTCCCTTCATCCCATTAATAAAGTTCATTGAAGATAACCCATGCTTGGTTTCTAAAGGGATATAGCAAACTTGTGTAAGTCTCAAATTGGGACCAACTAGAGGCTAAGGAGACTAGGTAGGACTCTAGGAGAGAGTATTAGACTTGGGTAGAGAAAATCCCTCGTTCAAAATTTGCATAATTCGAACATCGTTACGCGAGATAAGGAATTAAGGGAGGATGGGGGAAGATTTTCGGACGTAAAGGCGTGAAGGGAACGCGCGGAGAGAGCCAAGATACGGCGGCCGGCAGTACGTCCAATGTCTTATCGTTATAAATATCTTGTCCAAATAGCCTCATTCATTAGAGAAGGGGGGTTGCGTTGCGTGATGGAGCAAAGGGGAATATCTCTCTCTCTCCGCTGCCTCACAGCTGAGGACTTGACTCATGGTTAGCTTTGGTTGTACCGTACCTTTTCTCTAGGGTATAGTATTCCATGGGCTTTTCTCCCTCGCATATTTTGGGTTTTGGGGGTGGATAGGCCAAAATTGCAACCCTTTCTCTCAGTTTCCTCTCGGCGTGTAGCGAATAGTTGGAAGTTTTGCTTCTGACGTATATATATTTGCCAACCACATCAAGTTCACCCCCTGTCAAACTTTAACTCACGACGTTCCCGAAAGGGGAAAAATGTCAAATATTCCAAAAATTCGCTTCTTTTATAAACAGTTACTGTTTTTGGAAAATGTTGTTTAAGAAGCCTTTCTTTGTTTATAAACCATGCCAAGATGATGCCCTTTTGAACTCTAACGGCAGCGTATAGAGGAGAGGTTTCGAGGAGATGAAGGAAATAAGTAAAGGGTGTAAATCTTAAACGAAGCGTTAATTTAATTAAATTTTCATACAGATTGATACTCGAAGTTCCCTCCCCCTTATCCCTGGTATCCGTCCATTAAAATTATGTAAATTAGGTGTAAACTGCCCAATTCCCGTAAAATCTCATTTTATGGTAATTATTTAGACATTTTGGGGGAAATGGTGAGATACCTTAATTAAGCCTACTATACGAAAGGGGAGCTTCAGTTTCCACATTCGCGTATAATATTATAGCCTAGCTATATACATATACGAGCCATTGAATTTTCGCCTCTACTTAAAGGTTATATTCAAAATAAACTACCTTTAAAAGTTTTACGCCCTTTCCCTCTCTCGCTTCATTTGAAAATAGTTTACATTTTGAGGAAATTACAAAGTTCGAAATAAACGAGTGCGTAGCGAAATATATCTGAATGTTTCAAAGCACTGTTAATTAAACAGGAGATGACCAAAAGGCAGGATGAAGTTCGCATTGTATCTATTGTGTTTAATTATTATCTGCAGTGCTCAGGATAATTATAGAACTATTTATCTTGACCCCATCGTCCACAATGCAAGACCGAGTCCTTCAGCTAATCGTAATATCAACCCTCCTTCAATTAACCCCAATCCTTACGTCCACTCCAATCTTAATGTCCAACCTAATCCGTACGTCAACCCTAGCTCGGTCGTAGGACCAAACCCTTACGTTAACCCGTACCTATCCGTAAGACCAAATCCCTACGTGAACCCGAACCCAGCCGTAAGACCAAATCCCTACGCTAATCCCAACCCGGCCGTAAGACCAAATCCCTACGTTAACCCTAACCCTGCCGTAAGACCAAATCCCTACGTTAACCCTAACCCTGCCGTAAGACCAAATCCCTACGTTAACCCTAACCCGGCCGTAAGACCAAATCCCTACGTTAATCCGAACCCGGTCGTAAGACCAAATCCGTACGTCAACTCTAACCCTGTTGTAGTACCAAATCCGTATGCCAACCCTAACCCTGTTGTAGTACCAAATCCGTATGCCAACCCTAACCCTGTTGTAGTACCAAATCCGTATGCCAACCCTAACCCTGTTGTAGTACCAAATCCGTACGTCAACCCTAACCCTGTTGCAGTACCAAATCCGTACGTTAACCCTAACCCCGTTGTAGTGCCAGTTCCGCACGTTAATCCTAATGGTCCTAATGTTTACCCTAATTCAAATCCAATTCCTCCCCTGCCAAGTTTGAACTTGAACCCTGACCTCAGCATAAGACCCTATTCAATTAACAACGTAAGGCCCATTCCCAACGTTAACGACATAATACCTCCACTTCCAAACGCAAACGTCATACCGACATCGAATGACAACGTCCCAATAATTCCCGGGGTAAACGTGGCATCAATACCCGGATTGAACGAGGTACCACCTGCCAACGAGAACATTCCAGTGGTTCCCAACATTATACCACCCGTACCGAGGCCCGAACTTCATTTCGGGTGCTGTCCTAGGGACGTATGCTGTTACCATCTAGCTTTGCAAAACGGAGGAATCCCACCAATTGTCGCAAACAACTGCACTGACGACAGCAATTGCGCTGATGGATACAAATGCTGTTCGCGTTGTTGCGGGAGGATGTGCGTGAAAGCAATCAGTTGCGGTAAGTACAAACAGGAGTACTCCTGGTACAAATTATACACCAAACCAGCGTCCCAATAATACAATATAAACCTCAGATGGAACCATTTCAACGGGGACCATGCCCAGAACCCTTTGTCAATGCCCCGTTGTGAGATGTCATTGTTTGCTTAATTTTAAACTACCGCCATTTTGCAAGGACGATAGTTACTGTGAGTCCCAGGACAAAAAGTGTTGCACTTCTTGTTGCAGAAAGAAATGCATGAAACCTATTTGTCAAACTGTTTACTTTTGATTTGCACTCTAGTTAACGTTTAGTGACGTTCTTTC
The DNA here is from genome assembly GCA_019434445.1 of Phalangium opilio. NCBI lineage: Eukaryota > Metazoa > Arthropoda > Arachnida > Opiliones > Phalangiidae > Phalangium > Phalangium opilio. The sequence continues at coordinate 33,668 of JAEQBA010002126.1, forward strand.
CAATAACTTAAGATTGGAAAATGGACTTTCTTTTTGTTATAGTACATGTATGAAAACAAATAAAATTTTGCAAATATTAACCACGCATAAAAATAGTTCAACTTTAGTCTTTTAAACAATTTCAACGCTTAGTTTCAAAGTTCAAATAAAAGAATTTAGTTCTGAATCTCATGACACCACAAAGAATTTATAATTGCAACCATGAAGTTGCTGATCGTAATATTTGCAGCTATTCTGGCGATATTTTCATCTAATTTTCCGAAAGCATATTTATTGCAGTAAGTTGGTCATTTTTCCCGAAATTATGGACAAAGACTAACATTTAATTATCAAGGCAAATGTTGTCCGATTCCAAAATGCGAAACATGTTGCTGTTCATATTCCTTAAAAATAGTTGGCGAAACTAAATGCGAAAATGATCAGATTTGCCCCGAGGGTCGTACATGCTGCCCTGACTGTTCCGGCGTAAATATTTGCAAAAAGCCAATCTCTGATTGCGACTAATAAGAAAACAAAATGTATTTTTAAAAAATGGAATAAAACAAAAATTAAACGCCATATTCTAATTAATAATTAATATTATTGATGCTATAAAATAACTACAAACTTGATGTTGCAGAAGCAAATTTTTTATGTAATGCAGGTTTCCATTGCCCGCTAGCAACACGCAGCCATGGAGAAATAGAGTGCTGTCAGAAGCGCCGGTGTGACGTCACCCATGCTGTTTTCCCATAAAGAAAAAACGGTAACTGTCATGGCCGCCCATTGCTAAAGGCAGACTCGTGACGTTTAACCTTGGATCTGACGTCACAACTGACAGCACTCTATAGTCATGGTAACCTAGCTGCGGTACACTGCATTTTTAAGGGAAAAATCAATCTATCAGGCTTCCATAAAATTACTAAATGGAAGTTAAAATTAAAACGGAAGTATTCAAATTAGTTGTAAGAGAAATACAAAGAGCGCATGTACAATTTACAGGTGAAAACAATTGGAAACCCAGAAAATTCAATGGGCGTCACTAAAACGCGTTCAACGTCACACCTCCAAATTGCCAATACTTTTACTCATTGTAAATTATGTAACGAAGGGGTTGACAGAAAAGACCGAAAGACAGGAGAGAAACAAAGCGTATTCGTACCGAGCTAGAAACTATAATTTGTTCCGCTCACGATACAAAACGTTCCGTTTACCGTGATTAAAATGAACACTATATTGCATAAGAGTGTCCTGATATTTCTAATCGTGTCAATCTGCAACGCTAACAAAGACGACCAAACTTCCAAAGGTAAGATAATAATAAAAACATTAACAATTTCTTCAAAGTTCCGAATTTTGGTGATAGTTTGCCTATGCCCTATGCCATATACGAAGGGTTGTGTCCGGATCATAATAAATGAGAATTCAATATGTCATGATGATAGCGCTTGTCCGAAAGGATCCAAGTGTTGCATACTATTGTGTGAACCCATATGTGTCAGTGCCGAGCGTTTAAAATGTTTCTAAACGGTAAAATTCATTTAAGTAGGAATATTTTGCCTTTGTCACTTCGAAAATCGAATAAAAAATGAGATAATTGTATTTGTGTCCAAGCTTAATTTATCATATGGCCTATCATTTGAATTTTAAAATCATATTTCCTGCGTGTCTTTCTCAATGCAGATTGGTTTTATAACTAGTAGAAGAATCGATTAAAAAACCACCAGCACCTAATTTTCCTTTTCACCCTCCCTTTAACAAGTTGCTTAATGGAGTAGGTTTTTACATTTAAGCGTTTCAAACCATCTACTATTACAAAACAAGTACACAACCAAACTATAGCGTTAGAAGCCACATATCTCGGGTTCTTTAAGAATATGAGGGGACAAAATAATCGTAGCAAATAACTCGAGAAAAGCTTTCTGTATTTTTTAGTTCTACTAATTTTTGAAGTTAGAGGGGTTCGGGTTCATCCGCGCTGTTGGGGGGGGGGAGAGACCGCCCTTAGTTCAAGGGGAAAACACCCAGCTCTTTGGCCATAAGGAATGGCGCCACCGTCGCGGTGGGCGGGTAAACAATATGCTAACCAACAGTTTGACCCCCCTTCACCCCAACAGCTCCGGCTAGCCCTTTAAGTACAATGAATCTTCAAAAGGTAGGATATTTGTAGCACGCGCAAAGCGTCACTTGCCAATGCTTTGTCCAGGATCTAGACCTAATGTGCACGAGAGACAATAATTGTAAATACGGAAATAAATGTTGTACCCCATCTTGTGAAACCATATGTGTTCCACCCACAAATTTAAACTGCACCTGAATGACGATAATGATAAATACAGGGTGTTTCGGAGAAGTCTGGCACAAATTAACAGGCGTGTTCTTCGGGTCAAAAGAAGTCAAAAATGTTCTATGAACTTTTGGGTGAAAGCCCCCCGTTTCAGAGTTATGTACTCTCCAAAGTTGGCCTTAAAACAATGGAATTTTGCCGATATGTGGAACTGGTATTATGCCTTTGGACAAATTGTTTTCTAATTTACCATAAGCTTATGTACGAAGAAATTAACAGCTAGTGAAGTGGTTTAAAGGGCCGCTAACATTATTCGTTCTCGTATTAATAACGTTTTTACAAAAATATTAATCCCAAACAAATTTATTGCACCTTAAACGCCAGTTACTTGTTTAATTAGACTTTTTGTTTTATGTTCCTTCGGTTACAAAACATCAGCATTTACAAAAATTGTTCAAAATGACCTCCTTCAACGTTTAAGCAAACTTGCGCGCGTCTTTTAAACGACTCGCGAACACGTTCGAAGATTCCTGGCGTGTTGCGGATGTTATCACACCCATCAATTATTCTTTGTCTTAAGTCCTGGACATCTCGAACTTCACTACGGTACACCAAGTCTTTCAAATGGCCCCACAGGAAAAAATCACATGGGTTGAGATCCGGCGATCTAGCGGGCCAATCAATAGCTCCGCCTCGACCTATCCACCTCAAAGGGAATTCGACATCAAGATGCTGTCTTACTCGAAGGCTAAAGTGTGGCGGTGCCCCATCGTGCATGAACCACATTCTTTGTCGGAGGTCCAACGGTACGTCTTCGAGAAGGTCTGGTAAATTGTCCTGCAAAAATCTCAAGTATGCCTCCCCATTTAACCTTGGTTGCATAAAAAAGGGTCCAATTAACCAATCGCCTACAATTCCGCACCACACGTTCAAACTAAACTGCACCTGATGTGCCCTTACGCGTGTCGCGTGTGGGTTTCTTTGGCTCCACTCGTGCTGGTTGTGCAAATTAATTACACCGCCACGCGAAAAATTGGCTTCGTCAGAGACTAGCAAAATACGTGGAAAGTCCAAGTCTATTACTTGTGCCAAAAACCACTGGCAGAAAGCTACTCTTCTTGGACAGTCACCTTCGTTTAAAGCTTGTACTTTTTGTAAATGGTATGGGTGGAACTGGTGTCCACGAAGGATTTTCCAAACGAGTACATGATTTACACCTAATTGGCGGCCAATGATCCTGGTGCTGGTTGTAGGATCTTCCTCAAAAATAGTTAGTACATTGTCTTCAATGTCCTCGGGTACAATCTGCGGGCGAACTTCAGGGCCTGACGGTTGTAGCTTACCGGTTTCTCTCAAACGTCTGTCAACAGCACTAAACGTTTGCCGATTCGGAACTTGTCGTTCAGGAAAGTGCTCCTGGTACAAGTGCCGAGCTTCAACCCCATTGCCTTGAGCCAATCCGTACATCAGATGCATATCTGAATACTCTGCATTCGTGAAGTAGACCATTATTTGTTTTAGAGAAGCTACCAAATTCGCATTTAAAAAGTAAAGCACATTAAATTCGATTTTCCTTTACTCAAGCTTAAGTAGTTGTGATTCTTAAAAAACATTCCGATTGTTTTATCCAACGCAGCGTAATTTGTTTTTTAATTTCACTACTTAAGCTTGAGTAAAGGTCAATCGAATTTAATGTGCTTTACTTTTTAAATGCGAATTTGGTAGCTTCTCTAAAACAAATAATGGTCTACTTCACGAATGCAGAGTATTCAGATATGCATCTGATGTACGGATTGGCTCAAGGCAATGGGGTTGAAGCTCGGCACTTGTACCAGGAGCACTTTCCTGAACGACAAGTTCCGAATCGGCAAACGTTTAGTGCTGTTGACAGACGTTTGAGAGAAACCGGTAAGCTACAACCGTCAGGCCCTGAAGTTCGCCCGCAGATTGTACCCGAGGACATTGAAGACAATGTACTAACTATTTTTGAGGAAGATCCTACAACCAGCACCAGGATCATTGGCCGCCAATTAGGTGTAAATCATGTACTCGTTTGGAAAATCCTTCGTGGACACCAGTTCCACCCATACCATTTACAAAAAGTACAAGCTTTAAACGAAGGTGACTGTCCAAGAAGAGTAGCTTTCTGCCAGTGGTTTTTGGCACAAGTAATAGACTTGGACTTTCCACGTATTTTGCTGGTCTCTGACGAAGCCAATTTTTCGCGTGGCGGTGTAATTAATTTGCACAACCAGCACGAGTGGAGCCAAAGAAACCCACACGCGACACGCGTAAGGGCACATCAGGTGCAGTTTAGTTTGAACGTGTGGTGCGGAATTGTAGGCGATTGGTTAATTGGACCCTTTTTTATGCAACCAAGGTTAAATGGGGAGGCATACTTGAGATTTTTGCAGGACAATTTACCAGACCTTCTCGAAGACGTACCGTTGGACCTCCGACAAAGAATGTGGTTCATGCACGATGGGGCACCGCCACACTTTAGCCTTCGAGTAAGACAGCATCTTGATGTCGAATTCCCTTTGAGGTGGATAGGTCGAGGCGGAGCTATTGATTGGCCAGCAAGATCGCCGGATCTCAACCCATGTGATTTTTTCCTGTGGGGCCATTTGAAAGACTTGGTGTACCGTAGTGAAGTTCGAGATGTCCAGGACTTAAGACAAAGAATAATTGATGGGTGTGATAACATCCGCAACACGCCAGGAATCTTCGAACGTGTTCGCGAGTCGTTTAAAAGACGCGCGCAAGTTTGCTTAAACGTTGAAGGAGGTCATTTTGAACAATTTTTGTAAATGCTGATGTTTTGTAACCGAAGGAACATAAAACAAAAAGTCTAATTAAACAAGTAACTGGCGTTTAAGGTGCAATAAATTTGTTTGGGATTATTATTTTTGTAAAAACGTTATTAATATGAGAACGAATAATGTTAGCGGCCCTTTAAACCACTTCACTAGCTGTTAATTTCTTCGTACATAAGCTTATGGTAAATTAGAAAACAATTTGTCCAAAGGCATAATACCAGTTCCACATATCGGCAAAATTCCATTGTTTTAAGGCCAACTTTGGAGAGTACATAACTCTGAAACGGGGGGCTTTCACCCAAAAGTTCATAGAACATTTTTGACTTCTTTTGACCCGAAGAACACGCCTGTTAATTTGTGCCAGACTTCTCCGAAACACCCTGTATATAAATACATATGTAAAATACATTGTTTCTTTCATTAAAGGCATTGCACCTATAAATTAAAACTTCAGTGACATGTTTTTCAGTTAAATAAATACAATTTCTGAATTTTTTTGTTAAAACCAGAAGACAGGAATATCAAATTTATGATATCACGTTTCTAGTCCCTATTGTAAAGGGACCCACCTGTAAACAAGCCAAAGGCTTAGTGTGGAAATCCCTTCATAGGCAAAGCTTAGATTATTAATGATTTAGACCTATTGGGACGTCTCTCACCATCGTCCACAGGACATAATCCTGGGGTTGATGTCCCTGTCCCCATGACGCGTGACCGCAAAGCTTGAATTAATTTATTAGGATTAAACCATAGTTCATGAAATCGGCGCAGTTTAATACGCAAACTACGTTATAAAATTCGCGTTAGAGGCGTAAATGACAGATGCTAATACACGTACTGGGTTTTTATACAGTATTCATTCCAAAAGTTACGGGACTTTCCCCATAGTTGGGAGGTATAATAACGAATAATTTAGAGACAGGTTGCCGTCATATACAATCACAGTCTATAGCACCCTGAAATAAGTAGCGAACCTAAATACTTGTTCAAATTTCCTCAGATATGAAGGATACGGATGTAATTAATAAGTATACATTCTTGTTTCTTGTATCATGTATAATATCTGTCGAAGCGGGTTACATCGCGTCATATGGAAGTAAGCATTTATAAAGAATTGTGTTTTCTTATGGTTCAGTATATACTAAAATGGAAGTATCTGGTTTAATTTCAGGGCCTAAATTTGATTGTCCCGTTACTACAACAACTTGTCTTTCATTTCCGAGCGATTACAAACCGATTTGTACAACGGACTCCGATTGCCCTATTAGGAAAAAATGTTGTACACCTAAATGCGCGCAACAATGCATTGGTATTGAAGACTTAAAAAATTTAACAAAGTAGAGACGTATATAAAATAAACTAAATTTAAATTATTTTAATTTGAAAAAAAAAGCGTCTGTCTTTTTCTTACTAATTTCCTTATTTACATCGGGTACGGTCCATAACAACCCCAAGTATTTAGTAAAGTTGAGAAGTAAATATATAGGCCTACTTCCCAGAATTTCTTACGAAACCATAGTTATCCCACTCTAAAATGAGTGTTGGCGAATATTATGCAAATTTTAATATTATTTTTTTCTCACATTTATCCTGTTGGCACAAATTAAGACGAAATGATTCTGGTGAATTGATAAAATTGCTATGCCATGGTGCAATAAGTTTAACAATTATGGCATTACCCACTTGTTATTACACCTATATTAAACCGAGCTCTCGTTTACCTCCAAACAAATGCTGTTCACGTTGTTGCGGGAGGATGTGCATGAAAGCAATCAGTTGCGGTAAGTACAAATTATAAACCAAACCAGCGTCCCAACAATACAATATAAACCTCAGATGGAACCATTTCAACGGGGACCATGCCCAGAACCCTTTGTCAATGCCCCGTTGTGAGATGTCATTGTTTGCTTAATTTTAAACTACCGCCATTTTGCAAGGACGATAGTTACTGCGAGTCCCAGGACAAAATGTGTTGCACTTCTTGTTGCAGAATGAAATGCATCAAACCTATTTGTCAAACTGTTTACTTTTGATTTGTACTCGAGTTAACGTTTAGTGACGTTCTTTCCAATAACTTAAAATGGAAAATGGACTTTTTGTTATAGTACATGTATGAAAACAAATAAAATTTTGCAAATATTAAATACGAACAAATATGATTCAACTTTAGTCTTTTAAACAATTTAAGCTTTTAGTTTCAAAGTTCAAATAAAATAATTTAGCTCTGAATCTCATGACACCACAAAGAATTTATAATTGCAACCATGAAGTTGCTGATCGTAATATTTGCAGCTATTCTGGCGATATTTTCATCTAATTTTCCGAAAGCGTATTGCAGTAAGTTGGTCATTTTTCCCGAGATTATGGACAAGACTAACATTTAATAATCTAGGCAAATGTTGTCCTATTCCAAAATGTGAAACATGTTGCTGTTCATATTCCTTAAAAATAGTTGGCGAAACTAAATGCGAAAATGATCAGATTTGCCCCGAGGGTCGTAAATGCTGCCCCGACTGTTGTGGTGTAAAAATTTGCAAAAAGCCAATCTCTGATTGCGACTAATAAGAAAACAAAATGTATTTTTAAAAAAATGGAATAAAACTAAAATTAAACGCCATATTATAATTAATAATTCAATAATTAATATTATTGATACTGTATAGAATAACAACAAAGTTGATGTTGAGGAAGCAAATATTTGAGTAATGCATTGCCTGCTAGCAACACGCAGCCATGGTCAAGGTGACCTAGCTGCGCTTTAGTGCATTTTTCAATCTATCAGGATTCAATAAAATTATTAAATGGAATTTAAAATTTTAAACGGAATTATTCAAATTCGTTGTAAGAGAAGAATAAAAAACCCGTGTACATGCAATTTACAAGTACAAAACCATTTGCAACGTCCCGCTATTGTTTGAAACAAAGAAAATTCAGTGGGAGTCTCTTAAACGCTTTCAACGTGACACATCCACATTGCCAGTACTTTTACAAATGGTTAATTTTGTAACGAAGGGGTTGAGAGAAAAAGCCCCATAGACAGGAGAAAAGCAACGTACAACCATTCGGCGTGTTCACAAGCAAACTTGCAACGAGCTACAAACTGAAATTTCTTCCACTCACGACACGAAAAGTTACGTTTACCGTGATTAAAATGACCCCTATATTGCGCAAGAGTGTCCTGATATTACTAATCGTATCAATGTGCTTAATTATCAACGCTAAGAGACGCCGAAATTCGAGACGCCGATATTCCATACGTAAGATATTAGTAAAAACATTAATTAACAATTTCTTCAAAGTTTCGAATTTTAGTGAAACGTTGCTCTTGCCCTGCGCCAGTTACCCGTTGTTCTCCTGTCGGCGGAAAAGTGCCGTTTAAGGGATGTAGGCGTTGTCCTAGAGGAACCAAGTGTTGCATAAAAGCCTGTGCCCCAGAATGTTTCAGCGTCAAGTATTTAAAATGTAACATAACAGTATATTCATCTAGGCCTAAATATTCCTAAAAATATTTTGCCTTTGTGACTTTAAAATCGATTAAAAGTTGAGATAATTGTATTTGTGTCCAAGCTTAATTGATCATATGACCTATCTATTAAACCTCAGACCACCTAATTTGAATTTTAAAATCGGAGGTATTTCCTGGATGGTCTTAGAAGAATAGATAAAAAAGTCACTTCATTTTCCTTAAGAGCGTTTCAAACCATCTGCTATTACAAAAAAAGTACGCAACAAAACTAGCGTTAGAAGCCACATATCTCTGGTTTTTTAAGCTTTTTACCTCTCCGAGTGACGTATGTCACGGAGAGGTATTACACCGGCCGTGTCTGTGTGTCTGTGTGTCTGTCTATCTGTGTGTCTGTCTGTCTGTGTGTCTGTCTATCTGTGTGTCTGTCTGTCACGCCCCACGTGACCGCGTTCGCAGTTTGCGTATCGGAGCAAACGTTTTCCCAATTTCCGGACTGCATTGACAGTTCACGGAAATTTGGGTTTGTCTCCTCTGGCTATTCTACTTGAGTTCCAACCCCACCAGCTTTGGTTTCGTCCACTCCACATGGACACTAGTCTGTACTTGCTAGCTTCCTAGCACAAACATCTTCTGATCTTCGTCAATTTCACCCTGCAACAGCTTCTATGCACCACCATCTTCTGTTCTTCGTCAATTCCACATTGACACCAGCTTCTATGCACCACCATCTTCAGGTCTTTGTCCATTCCACATGGACGCCAGTCAGTCCATTCCGACTTCTTTTCCTTCGTCACCGTTTGGTTTCAAGATATACGCGGCGATCGGCTAGGGTTACGAGAAACGTCTAGCCTCCCAATGGCAGGGCTTCCACCATCGGTTCACGCGAATGCGGTTTTATCTATTATTGGTTTCAAGATATACGCGGCGATCGGCTAGGGTTACGAGAAACGTCTAGCCTCCCAATGGCAGGGCTTCCACCATCGGTTCACGCGAATGCGTTTTTATCTATTATTATAATGGAAACAAATCGTATATATATCCCAAAATTTGAAAAAAGCGGGCAAGAGGGGTACCCTTCACTTTAAACGTCAATATTAGCAAAGTTTCGAAAGATAATAGGAACAACTTTATTTTAAACGATTTAACTATTTTTAAAGTTATTTACTGGCGATTAAAATAATTAATATCATTTATATTTAATTAATTATTTAAGATAAACTTATTTCTATGTACTGACACAAGTGAGAGTTAATATAGAACGAGTAATGAAGATTGCATCTGAATCGAAACACTACACGCATATCAAAGTTAATATAAAGCGAGTAGGATGAAAAGATCTCTTACAAAACGGTAACATTTCGTTTTGGCAGAATATTAAATGGAAATACTTAAATATTTTTCGGCATTACGATTCTTTTAGTAGTTGTGTAGCTATAAAGCTCTGTTTCATCTCAATATTCCAAGAACATCTTTTGATATTAACATTTAAAATTTGGTGTTTACTTTTTAATTCATCTTTACTACATTTATATATAGTGTAAACGTAACTTTTAGCTTCATTAAATAATTAGGATGTTAATACTTCATCTCTCCATACGTGTTGAAACGACTGGGTCTATGAGATAAGATAACCTAGATTTTAACCAGAATTGACATTGTTTCATGTCCTCTTATAGGAGGTCCTGACGGTTCAGAGTGTGCCGAAAGTTAAATACACATTTAAGTGATTCTACAGGGCCGGTAGGCCCTTGTAGATATGACTTGATACTCTTTTGTAACGTTAAAGCAAAATTCACATGCTTTTACCAATTTTCCTATGGAGATTAACATGGGGTTTTTCGTGATATTTAGCCACCTCTAACTGAAAAACTAGAGCGAAGTTACTTTTCGGAATACTCTTAATTTAACAATTAAGTATTCAGGGTGTGCCTTTGCAAGTGTCATCAAAAACAATTAAGTCTAAGTATGTTAATTTTAGTTAATTACGGAAGTATGGCTCTTGAGTTAAACGTCAGGTTAACCTGTTAGCGCGCTGATACCCATTTCTTCAATTTTCAACCTGATTGAGAACAAGGGAGGGCCTAGCTTTGCGCCTGATAACAAGTTAAGTTGAAATATAGAGCATAGCCCACTCGATCCGCGCTCCCGGACGCTGCGCTGCTCGTGTTTAGCTATAGCGCGAGCAGCTTGCGTCGTGACGCTCGTGATCGAGTGGGCTATGCATAGAGCCTGTATCTTATGAAGATACAGCCTCCATGGTTGAACTTGTTTTTGAACAGTCGACGCTTTTTAGTATTTTACCGCCTTAAAATGTTTATTTCATTTTATAAATTTTCTGTAACACCCTTGCTAAGAAACACTTTGCTATTAGGTCGAAATTTTGTTGAAAAAAGCAATCTAGTTATAAAACTAAAGGTAATTGATTTCATTATATTATTTGATATTGGTTTTTGGAAGACCAAGGCTTAGATCCAGCTTCAGAGCCTCCAGCAGCGTCTAGTTTGGCTTAGGTTCTCATTTCTTGAACTGAAGGTTCACAGTTTAGGTTAATGTTAAAAATAGTGATGCTTGTTGATCTTTAGGATAGCGAAGCGAAGGTATGTTTTAGAAAAAGAACTGCTACTTGAAGAACTTATCCTTAATTTATTTTAAAATATTTCAAAATTTCAGAAGCTCCGCAGCCGTTGCTATAACTGTTTTATAATGGTATTCAGGATAGTGTTGCTATGTGTGCGAGGTGCGAGTGATAAAAAGTAAAGCCTTCCTAAAGAATAGAGATGCGCCGATACCTTTACTTGACTAAACTGATATATTATTGGAATTGGTTTAAACTGGTATTGGCCCATCGCTACCGATATTTGGCTAAACCAATATATTGGTATTAGTTTAAATTTAACTAACAGATTAAAGTTGAAACTACACTTATCTTTCACCCAGACTCCGTTTTCCTGTTTAATACTTACAATTATTTAAATTATCACTAGAAAGCATTTTTCCCAATATTCAAAAGGCGCAAAATTTAAAAGTTTGCGGTAATGAATGTTACGCTAGGATCAAACGCTCTATTAAGCTTTGCGTTTAAGGAGAATTTCTTGTTCAACTTATGTAATAAACTAAATTAACTCTAGTAAGAGAGCTTAATAAATATAATTAACGTGAAATTAATCCAAAATAATAGTTTTTTGGTGACCTGTGACAACAATGACGGAAAAATCATCATGAAATTTAAACACCCGCTAAAACATTTCCAAATCTCAAACCAGAATACAATTAAATTTAATATTTTATTGCAACTCGTATTATAAAGTAAATCAACACTAGACAAACCGTTAAATTAAACTTTACGAAGTATAGTTAGGGTAAAATTAACTTTGGAAAAGGTGTAATATTATATAGGAATTTAATAAATGACTAAATGTAAACATCAATAGTTTTTGAAAAAGGTTTTAATATTGTTTGGGTAGTAAATAAAAATAAAAGACTCCGGTTTCCTATATAATACTTACAATTTTTTAAATTATCACTAGAAAGCATTTTTCCCAATATTCAAAAGGCGCAAAATTTAAAAGTTTACGGTAATGAATGTTTTGCTAGGATCAAACACTCTATTAAGCTTTGCGTTTAAGGAGAATTTCTTGTTCAACTTATGTAATAAACTAAATTAACTCTAGTAAGTGAGCTTAATAACTATAATTAACGTGAAATTAATCCAAAATAATAGTTTTTTGGTGACCTGTGACAACAATGACGGAAAAATCATCATGAAATTTAAACACCCGCTAAAACATTTTCAAATCTCATGCCAGGATACAATTCAATATAATATTTTATTGCAACTCGTATTAAAGTAAATCAACACTAGATAAACCGTTAAATTAAACTTTACGAAGTATACTTAGGGTAAAATTAACTTTGGAAAAGGTGTAATATTATATCGGAACTAAATAAATGTAAAGATCAATATTTTTGGAAAAAGGTTTTAATATTGTTTCGGAAGTAAATAAAGATAAGACTCCATTTTCCTACTTCATACCCCTAATTATTTAAATTCTCACTAGAAAGCATTTTTCCCAATATTCAAAAGGCGCAAAATTTTAGTTTGTGGTAATGAATGTTCCGCTAGGATCAAAGGTACTGTCAAAATGAAATGCAATAGCTAATGTCAGTGGCAACACCAATTAACAATTCCAAATCAAAATGGTTACATATTAGCAACTTTCTACGTTATTTTCACTCACAACTCAACCTATTTGTAACCCTGCAATGAATCAAAGTCAAGGACCTAATTAGACTATCATTCGCTCTGCTGATTAGGAACCCTCTAGTTTTTTTTTTAGATTATTTTGATATTGTATTTTTACCTTCTTATTTTCACTATGATGGGAGATAATGACAGGGCAGTAGGGGGATTTTGTATAATCTAGGAAACTTTTACCTTTGGTGATAGGTTTTACTTAGCTTTCTTTACTTATTGCTTACTATATCAGAATCAGAAGCAGAGGAGCGAGCGCCCGCGCTTGTGTTGGTCTAATGATTATATGAAAAGGAAAATTGTTGAGAAATGATAATTTCCCTTCTACAAAATTTAAATTTCACTTGCAATTCAGTTAATTAAATCAGAAGGAAAAATTTACTTCAAATAATTATCCATTATCCAGTAGAAATCTAGTTTAGTTTTGTTTGTTCTGTGAAAGATATATGTTTATCAATTTTTACCGTGAGAAGTCGCTTGAAACCGGACAAACTTGTTAAACCGCCAGTTTCAAAATCATTATGTGGTTTCTTCTAAATTCTAATTCAAGAAAAGCAATAAAAATATATCGATTCCCAATTTTTTCCCTTATATGTTGCATCAAACATTAAACTCTACTTTTATTAGCGAATAAACAATCTCTGCAGCATCTAACGCTTTCTCGCGGTTTTTTTTGGAAAACGTTCAGCTAGACCTATCAAAAAAACTGGTTAAATGGCAGGTTAGAGAGAATAATAATGCCGTAGTAAACCGTTGCATTGCTGATGCTTGCTGAACGCGCTCATTTCTTTTTTGGACGCGAAAAAACAAGTAAGTGATTTTAATGCGGAGCTTCTAATTTTATTTCCTTATTATTTCCAATTTAAAATTTAGTAACAAATTATATAATTTTATGCAGAGAATATCTTATTTTACACTCTGCACGCGATACATAGTTTATATATCTACTTTCAAATCCTTGAAAACATTTTCTTGACCATATAGATAGATATTAAGCCTTGGCTAGTGCGCGTTGCTTACTTTGTCCGTTGCAGCTATCTGAACTTTCTGAAGAGAGCATGGATCATGCCGCGTCATGCCCTCGTGGCATGAAGTGTTAAAACCTTGTGTAACAAATCAAAGATATTTTCATAAACTGTGATTTAATTTAACCACAGTTTATGAAAAGAAATTTGGTTTATTATACTTTTTTTTAATCAATGTCTGAAGAGGACATAAAAACCTTGCTTAAAGCGTAGCGCGGCTCCAGTGGATTCCCTACAAGGGGACTTTCCTCCTAAACTCCGGGTTTGGCTTGGCAAAGGCTAGTGGGCGCGAATTATACATGCAAGAAAAAACGAGTTCGTGAGGAACGCCAACTTGTAGGGGATCCACTGGAGCCGCGCTATGCTTTAATAAATCTAAGTTTTTTTATAAACTGTATTTAGTTTTTCACATGGAAAAGGTTTTAAGTCATTTGGCACTACCCATAGTTCATAAAACCAAATTTGGTTAATTTTACCAGGTTTTTAAACTCGTCTAATGCCCTCTTCAGACGAGGTGTACTGACAAATTACATTGGATCCTTTTCGTGTGTAACTTAATTCACAGTTAATGAAACAGCTTTGGTTAATTAATCGAGGTTTTAACATCTCATCTGAAGAGGGTATAAATACCCTTTTCACACGAAGTGTATAAACCTCGTTTAATAAACCTATATTCTGACGGGGTATAAAAACCTAGTTTAATCTTGAATTAATTAACCGCAGTTTGTTTCTTTAACTGTGGTTAAAGTTTCGGACGAAAAAGATTCATATAGTAATTTGGCACTAACCACAGTTTATGAAACAAACTTCGGTTTATTATACCACGTTTTTACACCGTCTGAAGCGGGTGTAATAAAAAAAATGTGCTATAATGAAACCGTAGACGGTGTTTCACACGAAAAAGATTAAACGTGATTTGGAACTTACCAAAGTTTGTCAAACATATTTTTTATACCAGGTTTTTGTATAATATCCTCTACGAACGAGGATTAGAAACCACGCATAATAAACCAAATATTGTTTCATAAACCGTAGTATTTTCCATGTAAAAGGTTCAGTGTTATATGGCACTAACCATATAATTTATGAAAGAAACTTTGGTTTGTTATACCGGGTTTCTATTCCTCGTCTGAATAATAAATGGTACTTACTTTCAAAAACTGTTGTTGTGTTTCACACTAAAATTATAACATATAATTTTTCGCAAAAAAAATTTGTTCCTTCCACACCAGAGTTGCCACGAAATCTCATTCCAAAAGCCTTTATTTATTTCCAAATTTAGTTTAAAATGGAACGATATTTCACGGTCACCGGTGCACATTCCACCGTAAATGTGAATTTCAATGGCGAACTCCCCGCCCTGGAAACGGGGCGAGGAAGGGGTCTTGGACCCAGAAGAGGGCGTGGGCAAGGAAGGGGCCGCGGGGCTGGAAGGGGCTGTGAGGCTGGAAGGGGCCGCGAGGCCGGAAGGGGCCGTGAGGCTGGAAGGGGCCGTGAGGCCGGAAGGGGCCGCGAGGCCGCAAGAGGCCGCGAGGCTGTGGAGATGCGACAGTCGGGCGTCGGGCGCGGCGAAAATCGTGGCGGCATCGGCAAGAAACGCCGATGCAACCACTGCCAACGCTACGGCCATCTAGCACGCAATTGCTGGGGTCGACATGGTATAGTACTTCATTCATTGCTAAACGATGTAAATTTTCAAATGCTATACGTACTCTTTAATTTTATTTATTAATAAACAGGCCCACGAAGACAAAGAGGGGTGGGGCCGGCGGGCCCGCAAGTTGCGGCGGATGGGGCGGCAGAAAACTTGCCAACGGGCTCCCAGATTCCCGAGGCCACCGGGGCGGAGGTGGTGGCGGAGTCCCAGGTGGGGCCGGTGGAGTCCCAGGTGGGGCCGGTGGTGTCCCAGGTGGGGCCGGTGGTGTCCCAGGTGGGGGCGGTGGTGTCCCAGGTGGGGGCGGTGGAGTCCCAGGTGGGGGCGGTGGAGTCCCTGGTGGGGATGGAGGTCGAGGGGGCGGATGAGTCGGTGGGGGCGGCGGGGTCCGCAGCTGCCGATGAAAAGTTCATCCGGGAGTTGGAGGAGGAAATGAAGTCGTAAGTTCTACAGAGGGATTCTAACAAACTTTTATGACTAGTATTACCTGAGGGCATATAAAATTATTATATTTAACTAAAAAAGTCGTTAAAATTAGTGTTGACTACAAAAATATAACAGCACAGTGGAAGGGCCGCCATATTAGCCTAGCACCGCAAACGGTAGTGTGAGTCGTCTACACTCCCACGCGTAGCGAACGCGCGCACCATCTAGCGTTGCCTCTTGGCGCTAGGGAACTCTCCTAATATGGCGGCCCGTCCCCTGTGAGTTGGTTTCTCGGCAAGTATTTAAGGGAATGGTCTACATTGGAAATTTTACCAAAAAAAAATTTCGTGCTTATTTTACCAATGCTTTTTCTGCTGTATCTGATTTTAAAAAAGGGAGAATAAAATGGTCAGACAACCAAAAATAACTTCTAAATCATCGATAAACTTATACCAATTAATTGTTTATAATTTTTTAAAGTTTCAAAAGTTTGCTCTCTAAGCATAACTCAAATTTTCGAGAAAGGCTGACTGTGTTTTTTTTAAAGGGGGTGCTTTTAGTTTGCCTTAGCTTAACAACAGCGTGCATTTTTAATTCGCTAAAATAGGTTTTTAAAAAAATACAGTCGTCTTTCCTCAATAATAAGAGATATTCTAATTTTGCGGGACACTTAATCCGTAAATAATTATTATGGAATTTTTTTAGACCATTCTTAGGCTTAGACAATCGACTTTTGAAACTGAAAAATAATATAAAATAAATTGACAATACAACTTGGTGCAAATTTTATCAATGATTTTGATGTTATTTAACAAATATAAATTTAATAAAAAATGGTTTCATGATCAGTTCATTCTCCCTTTAACAACCTTTAAACAGTTAGTCTTTTAATTTTAAAACGTGTGCATAATTGTTTTGATAATTTTGCTTCAGACTATGCAAATTTTTAATAATATATTAATTTTACTGC
This sequence comes from Phalangium opilio, assembly GCA_019434445.1. Classification (NCBI taxonomy): domain Eukaryota; kingdom Metazoa; phylum Arthropoda; class Arachnida; order Opiliones; family Phalangiidae; genus Phalangium; species Phalangium opilio. Next base: position 50,546 of record JAEQBA010002126.1, read on the forward strand.
AGGGTCGAAATCAACAAAGAATAATTTTTTTAAATGATATTTTTTTTTCATTTTCATAATTTTGTTGAACAAAAGTTTTATTTGACATTATTTGATTTTTTTTTTTTCATTATTATAATTTTTCCTAATTGTTTTTTTCTTTTCATTGAAAAATATTTAATTTTAATTTTTAATTATTATAAAGTTTTTTTCCCCAATAAAACAACTATTGGAAAACAAAGGAATAATTTATTTAAGTCATGAGGGTTAGGGTTGTGAAGTCACAGGGGCCTTTTATAAAATTTCCCTCCAAGATGCATCTTTGAAGCATTTGGGAAAAAGTGCAATAAAAATAAATAATGTGTTATTTGTGTAACTATAACAAATAAATGCATTCATATAATAACTACCTGTAACTGAGGGCGGTTAAACCTTATGCCATACTTCACTTTTTATTCACGTCATTAATCAATAGCAATTTACGTCATAGTTTCATTTATGTGATAATTTTTATATATATGCAATTATTTTGGGAATATTTGTTTAGAAAATACGGAATGGATTAAATTTAAGGTTTTTTTCTATCAGGACGATAAGCCAGGAAGGTGCTCTGACATTGCACCCTATTGCGTGTTTCATGTACTATGTTTGACGTATATTCACTTCGTAAATTTCCATCTAATTTGGCTGTATGAAATTCTAAAAATAAAACCATATGATCCAAATCCTACATCTATTCAATATTTAAGTTTAGTTCTTCTTACAATTAAAATTACTTCCAATTTACATCTTGTCATAGTTGAATTCTAAAAATAAAACCATATGATCCAAATCCTACATCTATTCAATATTTAAGTTTAGTTCTATTCTTACAATTAAAATTACTTCCAATTTACACCTTGTCATAGTTGAAATCAATTGAACACAAGTTTAGACGCAGTAACAAGCGTCACTTGCCACTGATTATCATATTATTAGTATTGATCTAAATCTAGTGGAACAAGCCACTGATTATCATATTATTAGTATTGATCTAAATCTAGTGGAACAAGCATTTAAAAATGAATTGTCCAGTAAATATAAAAATAATTACTTGAATGTACAGTTGATGAAGGAAAATATGTTAATGTATGATGAAGTCTTCTGAATTGAATTTGAGTAAATAATCAATTATCAACCCTATTGCTGTTAACGTTGCAAAAGTGCAGCGTTAACTTAACATGATCTGGGAAATATGTTAACGAATGATCTTTCAATAATTAAATGGAATACTGACAATATTCACAACAATTTAGGAGGATAAGCAAACGCCAATGTGAATATAGCAAAAAAGTAACACTGTGTGAACAAAGCGGTTTAACGTTGTAAATTCTGCGCAAATGTAAAAATGATCGTTGTCAAACTTACTGCCAACCACAGAGGCATAAGAGCCTATATATTTAAGGTGGTTACCGCCACTAACTATCCTTGACTCAAAACGGGTAATAATGAAATTTTTTACTTCAAACTATGGATCTTGAAAGAACTTCAGTGCGAATAAACCGATAATACAGAGTCTATGTACGAATATGCTATCAACTGTTTGTTTGTACAATGAGAGCGTCACATGAAACATACTATACGGAGCAGAATATTGACCGAAGATGGTTAATAAAATAATGCAGTTTTAAATCTCCCACCATGGAACGACCTGCCATAGAGTATAAACACAAGCTTGGAGAAGATTGGTAGCAACTTGACCAGGTGAAATTTTCCATCGAGTAAGGAGGATGATGGGCCTGGACTACTGGAGGGGAAAACGTGCACAGGTGGTTGCGTGATCGAGTTGGCTATGGCTGAGTGGCCCCAGCGAGAGCGACTGCTACAAATAAATTTTTTCAGTCTCAATGTTTTGGTCTACATTTGAGCTGAACTGAACTGGATGTGAGGTTCGTCCGATCACGGCACGCGTGCTTCTAATTCAGACAAAGACATTCACTTCACTCGTGAAAGCTTATAGGTAAGCCTAATTACATTTTTAAGAGTTTTGGGTTTTCTTATTTTCAGCTGTGAAGTTTGCTAAGCATCGTTTCAGTTGGCTTGGGTTTGACGCTTTTCTAAAAGCGAACTAAGCTGTACATTGCAATTTCTTAGTGTCTTTTTAAAGGTAAGAAAATTTTTCTTGCTTCATTGTTTGTATTTGTGTTTGTGTTAATGTGTGAGAGACCTTTTTTCGTGGTCCAACAGAGAGACCTATTTTCGTGGTTCAACAAAGAGACCTTTTTCGTGGTACAACAGACCTTTTTTCGTGGTCCAACAGAGAAACCTTTTTCGTGGTTCAACAGAGAAACCTTTTTTCGTGGTTCAACAGAGAAACCTTTTTTCGTGGTTCAACAGAGAAACCTTTTTTCGTGGTTCAACAGAGAGGGAGTCCTTTCTTGCTTTAAAAGAAGCCTTTCTGGCTCTGAAAAAGAACTAAAATGGTTTCGCTGCTACGTGCTAAGAAACAAAAAAAGCGCTTACAATATTTAAAGCAAATTGCGTTGAAAGACCAAGCTCAGGCTAGGGTAAATAAGATTTTGGAAAACTCAGTATCAAACCGAGTTAGGTGTAAAAGGTACTATTTAAAAAAAAAACAGCTCTCTCAGAGTAAAAATTCGAGTGATGGACGTAATTGTAAGTCTTTATTGACAAGTTCAACAAAAATTGAAAAGGTTTTGCAGGCCCCTAAAATATGTGGCACTTCGCGACAAAGAAAAGGTGGTGCGAATCCTGCCAACTATTATGTTAAAAAAATCTCCTTCAACAAAGGAATTTTTAAAACAAAAAATAAAAAGATGATTGCCGAAAGTTTCAAGAGGTTTTTGATCACGCGACTTACGGAACGTTTGCTGTCAACAAAACTTCTGCTAATTCGTGTAAAAAGCAAAGTTCCAAATTTACATCCCACAAACTCCAATGCCAGTTGCTATCTGGAAAAACATTTCACTTAAAAAGGCAAATATATTCGGCCTTCCAGGCAAGACGTTCGTTACTTATTGAAGATTTCAAAAGTTTTGCCAAGAAAGTGCAAGAAATTGGATTGGTAGATAGTGACAATTTTATCAAAGTCATTGGAGGAAAAAGGCTTCACAATAGTCTCGAAGAAGCTTTCTATCACGAGACAACATACTTTACTTTGGGGAATGATGGCAGAATTTTAAAAAACGAGGACCACGAAACACGTTTTGAAAAGATTTTGCAGTTCGACGAAAATGGTCTTCTAATAAAGGTGCTACGAGAAAGCTCTCGTAGCGGCGAAAATGTTAATGAATTATGGGTTGATGAAACTGGTAATTTTATTGACCAGAAAAGACTGAACAGAGGCATTGAGCGCTGCTTGCAAGTTAATGATTTCGGTGTTGTCACCAATCTATTCAATGCAGTAGAAAACGTTTCAAAGGACAAAAATCCCAAAGCGAATATCGTAATTAACGAATCTGGGTTTATTGAAACCAAAGATAAAGCTTCGTATTGGGAATGCAGTGACATTTGCAACGTTAGAGAGCGGACTATTTTTAAAGTCATAGCTTTCATTAATCAGGTGGCAAAGGCCAGTGATAGCGTCTTAAATGAACTTTTGAGTTCTGATTTTGACGTTTGCTCCTACAAAAATAAGTTTTGCCAGAAATCCATTGTCAAATTGCCATCGGACGATTCAGATTTTGAAGTGCAAGTTCTTCCGTATCTTGGTCATTTCTTATATTGCTCTGAAAGCGAGGAATGCCAAAGTTACTTGCGAGCCTTCAGAGAGCTGGCTTCGCATTACTCGGGGATCAGAACAATTTTGAGTAAACTCTACTCTGTTCGAGCGTTGCTTAACGCTTTATCAACATTGACTGATGAGATAGATCATGGTGATTTCGAATCTCTTCAAAATGTTATACCCAAAATGAGAAAAATTGTTGAGGCACGTGGCTTGAAAATGTCGAATGCGGAAAACGAGGCGACAAAAGGCAATGAGAACGATATAAGGCCTTGTCTCGATGAGAGTGAAATCTTGGCTTTCTACAATAAACAATTTGCTAGAGCTGAGCGTGATATTAATGAATTTCACGACACATCTTGCGATTGTTGCGCTAGATTATTAAAAAATTCAGATTTGAGGACCGTGGAAAAACTGGGATGCAGTTCAGTTTTTGACAACCACGCCTTTCTCATTTTAAGAGCTGGTTTGCTATTGAAAAATCCTGACTTTAGAGAAATGGACATGCTTTTATGCCCTTATTGTTCTAAAGAGTTGCGAAAGGGAAAAATTCCAATTAGATGTTTCCTCAACGGCTTGGGAGTTGACGTCCCTCCAACAGAAGTCACGAGTTTGAACATGTTTGAAAAGGCCTTAATTCAGCTTGTGAAAGCATTTCACACTGTGGTCCGGTTAGGTACCAAAACTAATTCCAACATGCAGTTTGGTGCGGTGAAAGCTTTGAAAGGTAGAATCATATACTTGCCAATTCCAGTCCAAAAAAAATTGGATATGATACCAGCATCACTGCCTAAAGATCACGAATTGCACGTCTTGGTTAATGGTCTGCCCACTAGTGACAAAAAGGTTTGGCAAAAAATTGTTCGCCTTGATGCTTTGAAAAAGGCCGTCGCTGAGCTGAAAAAATTAATCCCCTGTACAAAGACATTGATATTACTCAGATCAATGAGGATTATATTTATGGCACCGAGGAGATTAACGGAACTATTGAACACGAAAATTCATTAACTCCCGATGAATTAATTTCGAAAACGGATTCGCTGGCGCTGTTAAACAACCTCGACGAGGTCAATACAATCGGCTTCACTACAGTTGCAAAAAATCCGCAAGCGGAATCGCACCAAATCGATATCGATGTTATCAATGATGGTGTGATCGAATCAAATCTTTCGCCAGACGACCGTTATAAAATTTTAACTCAACCTGAGGCACTGTTGCGAAAACTCTCAAAAGATGAAGTGAATGAGCTGTACGATCACTATACAATTCACCCGGTGAATGTTCAGCCGTCAAAAGATTTGTTGGCTTCTTACCAAATGAAGCGTGTCGAAGCCGAGCCTATCAGTAATTGGGACAAAAATCTAGAATACATGTCATTCGTGCACTTGTTCCCAATGGCTCGCTATGGCAAGCACGACGAAAGACCGTTTGGGAAAATAACGGAAACTGAATACCGACTTTCTCGTCTTTTGAACGCGAATCCAATGTTTAGACGAGATTATGCGTTCATGTTCCATTTATACCAAGAGGCCGAAATGAAATCAATAAACAGTAGTTTGAATTACGTTCTACGAGTGAAAAAACCCATGAACGTATCTGTCAATAATTCGTGAATCAAGTTGAATCTCGAGACTCCGAGCTCGAGAGTAATTTAGCGACTTTCATGGGCCACATTCGAGGAACTAAGGATTATTTGGTATAAAGTTCTCAAATGTGTTTTGGCCATGATTAGAGAGTATGGCCCACCTACTTGGCTTTTAACCTTTAATCCGCCGAATACGATGACATTGAACTTCACGACCACCTACGACGAGGAATGCTGACGTGCCAGGGATCGAATCTATGTCGTGGTGAACTATAAATTTAGATCCACTTAGCGTCAGTTTGCATTTTCACAACAAAGTGAGGTCGCTACTAAACAACTTTGTGCTATGTAAAGAAAATCCGGTTCTTGGACCGATAGCGCATCATTTTGTGCGCGTCGAGTATCAATCTCGCGGCTTAGCCCATTATCATTGCTTGTTGTGGGCTGAGGAAGCTCCCATGATTGGTTCCTGTTCGGCAATAGCTATTTTGGAGTACGTGCAAAAGTATGTCACGTGTTCAATCCCAAAAGCTGCTGAAAGTCCAGAACTTTACGGCTAATAAAAAAATTTCAAACAACATAAATGTTGCAGCAGTTGCTACCGAAAGGTTAAGAGAGGAAATAAGGAGCTCAAAGTTGTCGCTACGGTTCCTCGAACGTAACAAACGTTG
>JAEQBA010002126.1:57171-201566 GCA_019434445.1 Phalangium opilio
ATTAAGCCCTACATAATAGAACATTACGTTCACGACCCAATAGAGGAACCAGAAAAGTACTGCCACGCTCTACTAATTCTGTTCAAACCATGGCGAACGAGACTGAGTTATTGGGCGAGTTTGCAACCTTCGCTGAAGCTTTTGAAAGCTCATTATCAACGCTAAAACCCATGAGAGAATACCACGAGAAAATCTCGGTATCCAAAGAAGTTCTAAAGAAGCGCAAAGCCTCCGAAAAGGCTAAAGAGATTGCCGCGATTTCGGATGCAGAAAGCTATGACGATGAAAATGCCCTTCAAGGGAAAGAAATCGTCGTTGAAACAGAAAATGCGATGCATGATGTCGAAGCCGCTATGGAAATTGATTTCGAGGGCACGGCACTAGACCAAGTTGCGTTACTCAACAATGATCAAAAAAGGGTTTATGACAAAGTCATGGATCACTTCACTCAAGAGGGAGGAAAATTGAGAATTTCTGCCACTTTGTATCTGGTCCGGGCGGCACTGGAAGTCCTTTATTATTGCTACTATCGCCAACGCCGTTAGACGTCACTTTAAAAATGCCGGGTAGCGTCAACGGGCGGCGTAACGTTGCACAGATTACTTTTCTTATGTTGCCAGTAGAACATGGCGTACCGCGGAATACCATTCCCTCAATTCCGAAAATATTTCCATTATGAAACAAACTCTGGGAAATTTGAACTCTTGATTGTCGATGAGATCTATGGTGTCTTCGGTACTACTAACTTACGTTCATTTGAGGCTAAATGAATTTTGGGAAATGAACAAGCCTTTCGGCGGTGTGGTTTGCGTTCTTGTTTTTGGAGATTTCTTCCAATTGCCGCCTGTACAGGGTAATCCTGCGTTTTTAAAAGTCACTTCCCAGGAAGCTAGACTAAGATTATAGCATTGGAGGCACTGATCTTTGGAAGTATTCGGATACGATGAACTAACGCAAAACGTTCGTCAGGCGGACGACCGAGTTTATGGCGACCTTCTTAACCGAATTAGAGTCGGAACTGTTACGAAAGATGACGTTTCAACCTTAGAAAGTAGACTAGTTACGGGAGGGAACAAAATTCAGGTGGCTATGAATCTTTACCTTAAGCTGGTTAAAGAAGGATTTCATCCCATCTGTTTGATGCCGAAATTGGCCATGTGCGATAATTCAACATAAAAAGCTAGAGGAAAGCCGACAGAAAGTTGAATGCGTTCAATGCGAAGACAAACTCGTTGATTACGAAAAAAAATTACCAAAAACATTGTCAGGAGATTGAAAATGTTAGACAATGAGCCGTCAAAACTGGAGGTCTAGAGAGCAAGCTGTATCTCTGCGTTGGATCTCGAATAATGGTTAGGAGAAACATCAATTTTGAAGAAGTGTTATTAACGGCACCATGGCCATTATAACGGGATTCCAACGAACCAGTGGGAACATCACTGGTATCCGTATCAGAGTAGATCGGGAACCAAGCGACGAGAACAATAAGCCCGACTTTTTTAGTCGAGAAAATGAGCGTCAAGTTCTTGCTAATGACCAATTTATACGTCAAAGAACGCAATTTCCGGTAATCTTGGCATATGCCATTACTATACACAAAAGCCAGGGAATGAGTTTAAAATGCGCAATTATGGATTTGGGATCAAATTTATTTGGAACTGGCATGGCATACGTCGCTTTATCGCGAGTGACTTCCTTGGCCGGTCTCCATCTCTTGCAATTAGACCCGAATAAAATTACGGCAGATGGACGAGCCATTGCGGAGTATAACAGGCTGCGTCAAAAACACAGACCTGATCTTCCACTTATAGAAATCGTCGGGTCGGAAGGAAAGAGAGGTACAAAAGGCCGACGTCGAGGTGTATTTTAGAAGTTGAAGGAGAGAGATCTGATGAAACGGCAAAAGAAAGACCAAATAAAAAGATCAGACTAGGTCTTCAGAGTATAGACATTTTTCCCTTGAAGGGATTTGAAAATGGAGATGGAGTAACGTGCTACGCAAATAGCGTTTTGCAATTGTTGTTACTGATTCCGGAATTAAGGAACATTATTAAAGAGCACAAAGGATCATTGAGCGATAAGCCCATTTTGACTTGCCTTCGTAACACTATTGAGCATGTTGAAAATTCGAGTTTCAGCGACGATGGTTTCAATTTGCGAACGGCTGTTGGGTTGCCTTTTACCCACAACGAACAGCAAGATGCTAGTGAATTCTTATGGGTTCTCTTGCCAAGACTTTGCGAAGAAATGGAAACTCCTGACTCTAACGCTCTGCGGACAAAGTCGCAAAACGTTACCAAATGCCCCAGCTGTCACCTGGAAAAAAGTTCTGGAAACATTATCCAAAGCTGCATCTTCACTCTTCCTTTGCCAAACCTCTGTAAAATTGATTGGAAACTATTAGTCGAAAGGATGAGACCAACAATGATGCCATGCGAAACTTGTAAACGCAGAGAGATTGATGAACGTGATGTATTGATTTCAGCCGGTAAGTACGTATTTCTGTGGTTTCCAAGAGATACTGTAGTAAATGGTCACCCAATTAAGATTTTAACCAAAATATCTGGATTCGAAAATCAGAAAGTGGTTTTAAACCACAGCGTTTACAAAACTAGGGGCGTGATCATTCATAAAGGTTCTTCTTTAAACCAAGGTCACTATCTAAACTTTATTCGAAAAGATAACAGCTGGTACGAGGTTAGTGACACAACAATCACCAAGCGAGACAGATTCGTCAGTAACTTGACTGACGTCTCAATCATCCTTCTAGAGAAAGTCTCTCTTTTTTAAAGAGAACCCAGCAAAACTGGCGTTGTTCAGAGTGATCAATAAAAAGTGGTAAATTAAGGAAACATAGGAAATTGCCCTTGAAATATACGCAGATATTGGCGTAAAATGTTACCGAGAAAATAATGAAATTGCAGGGGAAAAACTTGGGAGAAATTGTGGGGAAAAAACTAGGAAGAAATTGTAGGGAAAAAACTAGAAAGCAATTGTTGTAAAATAACGGAGATATAAAGGAAAATATAAATTATCTAGCAAATACACCATTCAAATATTAAGTAGGAACTTTATTATAATTTCATGGTTTCTGAGTTCAACAAAACTAATCAAAATCAAATGTTATAACTTCACTATTGCGAGTTAAATTCCAGCAATTTTGAAATTCATCCAAGATACAGGAAATACTTATAGTTATAGAAGTTATATACAAACCTCCGAAGTGAGATGAGACTAGAAGTGAAGGGCTCTAGCATTGATAGTAGATCCTGGCACTAGTGAACAAATTTCAGGATTTTACGCCGCTTCCCAAGCGCTAAAACTAGAGAGAAAAAAATTGGTCGAGTTCCAAAAACATTTCCTACCCCCTTCCCCTCAACCTAAAGCGGCGGAACACGGACCCGGCTCCTTGAATCTAGTTCGGCCGTCTACCACCGCGAGCGTCTCACGTTTTGGAGGGAAAATTCTGAAACCGCCACCAGAGGGCCAACCGTTGGTGTGTTATCAAGAATATTCACTTTCGCCGAGTGAAGAATTTGGTTAGCTCAGTACTTCTGGTTTCATCTCACTTCTGAAACCCCCAAGAAACTAATTCCCTGGCGACTATTGCTATTGCTAAATAGTCCCCGCAAACGAAGAACGCTTAGGAATATTCCAAAATGTAACTTTTCCGTTTTAATTTCAATATATCATTAACATAGTTCGCAAAATCACCAGCGCCAATTAAATTTAGGAACATTAAATTATATAATGCTGCCAAACAAAACAAGGGGATCTAGCTCATAATTAAGCCATATCACTTGTGATCTCTCGCCATCCCTGATTCAATCAATTTTCTCTTACTGAAATATCCTCTAGTATACGGGTGAATGGGGGGGGCGGCGGGTATTTTTCCTTTGCCAACGATGCAACGTGGATCACACTTGTCTAAGGCCATACTTACTTCCGTTAAAAAGATACTGCGGCCATAATCTTCCAAGCACGCGCCTAGACAATCCTCTTTAGGCTCTTTCCCTCTGACCGCTTCAATCTCCTTTTCCTCTCTCTTGAGGCTGATTTAGCACCGTTAAAAGTATTATAGACATCGTCTTCAAGCTCTTCTACTCATGATGCATTCCTCAAAAATTCTCATTGATATATGTATAGAGTGTACACAACAAATAAAAAATTTTATTCTACATTTCAAATACTGTCATTTTTAAACTAACTTTATATATAAAATACAACATTATACTTATCGAATACTATGTTATTGGATATGAGTTCATATAATTAATAGCTTAAGTACTTCTTTAAGCTATTAGAAATAGATCAACCCCAAATGTATGTCAGTACAAAAAACATGAAATTATTCAAATTTTAATTACATTAAGACTGAAGGGACAGATATTATAAAAAAACGTCTTGGTTTGGACCAAGGCCGAAAAAACAAACGATATGTCTGAGGTTTATCAATTGACTGAAGTTTCAGATATTGCAATTTCTTTTTAAATTATTTTTATTCCTTTAATCCTTAATCAATATTTGATTCAATCAACTGATTTTTACTGTTAATCGATCTATTCCCTCTAAATTAATTTAAAAAAATACATATCTACGCTTTTTCAAGAATAATTCCATTTTCCGAAAACATTTTATCATGAAATTAATTATTTTGAAGGGATTTCGTGTCGATGCTCTTTAACTTCTAAGCACCTTGACGGACACAGTTTTAATTCTTGCTGCCTTGACAAATTTTCAAGTTTGCACCAAAATAGTTTAAATCTGTTGTAAGTTGCTGAGAAATTATGATAAAGAATTTATTTTGCTCAAACTAATTTATAAACTTATGTCGTCTACTTAAGACAAAGCAACAACCTCGGTCATGTGTGGTTTCTTTTAATAGGTAGCTCTCCTTTTATGCACTGGAAAAATATGACATCGGTATAAATATAACCAAAGGAAAAGGTAAATACTTCTCAGTTCCAATGACTTGTTATTTCCCGAGGAAATAAAATGGTTGAACACATCATACCTTACCAGTTCTGCCAAGGACCGATCACACAGAAATTACATAGGGAGAAACTAAAACACAGGGGCGATGCCGCCATTGGGGTCTTCTCCCTCTCGCCTAGAAGCACCGCTATAGGCAGTGCGAGTTGACTTGCCTCCCGCCTGTAGTGAACTTTGGCACCGTCTGGCGATGGCCCTTGGTGCAAGGAAGAAAACCCCAATGGTCGCCTCGCCCCTGTGTATTTTTCGAAATGGTCTCTACGCCTGATAAAATGATTACGCGTAATACGTAACCGGTGTACAAGTTGCGCCAACAATGTAGTAAGGGGTTCCAAATCTAGATTGAGTTATGGCCAAGAAGCTTTGATGTTCGGAGAGAGAAACTGCAGTGCAACCTTTCTTTCATAGTCGCGACAAAAAAATGTAACATTTCGATATTCGAAATTAAATGTATAAATTCGCGCCCCCAATATATGCATCCACTATTAAATATTTACATTTTCCTTTCGAGTTATATCAAAGATCGCTTGCTCTTTTTAGACACTTCGTATAATATTTCAAATATTAAATATTCATTCCCCAACACGTACTCCCTTCAAAATAATTAATTTCAGGATAAAATGTTTTCGGAAAATGGAATTATTCTTGAAAAAGCGTAGATATGTATTTTTTTAAATTAATTTAGAGGGAATAGATCGATTAACAGTAAAAATCAGTTGATTGAATCAAATATTGATTAAGGATTAAAGGAATAAAAATAATTTAAAACGAAATTGCAATATCTGAAACTTCAGTCAATTGAAAAACCTCAGACATATCGTTTGTTTTTTCGGCCTTGGTCCAAACCAAGACGTTTTTTTATAATATTGAAATGAAACAGAGCTTTTTAGCTACAAAACTACTAAAGGAATTGTAATGTCGAAACATATTTTCATTTAATATTCTGCAATAAGAAAATGTTATAATTTTGTAAGAGATCATTTCATCCTACTCGCTTTATATTAAACTTGTGTTTCTATACATATGCAATCTCCATTACTCGTTCTATAAAAACTTTCACTTATGTCGTTCCGAAGAAAAGTTGATTATCTTAAATAATTAAATAAATATAACTGATATTAATCGTCAGAATTCTAGTTAAGCCGTTTTAAGAAACGTTATTCTTAAAATTAATATAAACATAGCTATTGTTGACGTTTGACATCTAGCGTACACCGTTTTCACAATTTTTGGAAATTTAGGGTATATAAGGCGACTCATTCACAAATGATAAGAATAAGCGCAATTACTTGAGCATTTGGTGGAAGCCCTGCCATTCGGAAGCTAAACGTTTCTCTTAACCGTAGCCGATCGCGCGTACATCTTAACCCCAACGATGATAATGGAGTAGAAGCCAATGTTGCAGATTGGCGTGTATGTGGTATATACCATATGAAAGACAAGTGTGGAGATAGCGTAATGAAGTAGAATTTTCCTAATTTCTGTTAACTGCGAACGCGGTCCGGGAATTGCGAACACGGTTGTTCCTATTTGCCAACTGCGAACGTGGTGATAGACAAACACACACACGGACACGTCCAGTGTTATACGTATTCGTGACGTCATTGTCACTCGGAGAGGTAAAAACCTGTGCTAAGGGAAAATTCAAGTGATTTTATGAATTCCTCTAATTCCAAGACATTCCAGCATATAGAACTCTCCGAGAATTATTTCTCAATGATTGAAAAATCAAAATAAGTATGAATCCCTTTAAATATTTAGTATAAGGTAGTCCGAAGAATTATAAATTAATTTTGATTTTTAAAATTTTTGGGATTTTTTCAGGATGTTTCACTATGCTGGTAGAATTAGTAGATGATTTCTCTCTTCACCCTTTATGCTTTAAGCTCATATCGAAAAACCTTTAACTTAAAAACACACCATATGACAACGCAATTAGTCTGTAGCCATTTTGTCCGTTCTTTTCCCGTTAGAACTGATGAAAAGAAAATTAAAGGTTCGAAAGGGGATATAATTCACTCATGCCACAAATTAAAAGTAACCCCACACATGCTCGGAAAAGAAGTTGAATCACGGGAAAGAGTTTTCTAGGACTGCGCTTTTCAATTGTTTGCCTGGGTGCACTAGGCATGGAAGAATTGATCCCCACAAGGTAATAATAATCTAAGCTTTTCCCTATAAAGGGATTTCCACAATTAGCACTTTACAATGCACAAAGGGGTGGTGGCCAGCCCCTATGACACTGTTAACCTACAGCGCCCTATACTGACTATTACCGTTTACCTTTGCAAGATTTGGTTTTTAATTTAGAAACTGGGTTAGACCGCGGAGGAAAACTCCTTTTTACCAAGCGGGCAGAGAACTTGCAAACTCCCAGAAATTGTTCCCAGATTTTCACCCGGTGCCACAATCCGGGATCGAGCCCGGGACCCTCTTGCTGCGAGAAGAAAGCGCTAACCGCTACGCCACCCCAATCATAATTAAAATAATACTGTAGTTCAACATCTACTTATGAGTGCCAATTTGAGAATGAACCCAAATTGTCAAGACCATGATTAAATCCTTATTAAGTTTGGAATTTCAGAATTCTTTCTCACATAACTGCACGAAGTACAATGAATATCTGAGAACTTATTTACGAATTATTAAAAAAATGTCTTAGTGGACAAAGACTAGAAAAAAAAATGATAAGAGAACAAATTGGAATGACCGAAGTAACAGATATTAAATTTTTTCAGTTTAAAGACATGATTATAAAACATCAATTATTTGAAAAAAAAATACTTATCTTCGTTTTTTTCACCAAAATTACATTTGCATTGTTTTCGAAAGACAAATTATTCATTCTATATATCCTTTTTGATATTAACAGTTTTCGAATGAAAAGGATTAGAATAAATTTCCGAGTATGGATATGGTTTATTTTTAAAGGTTCCTCTTTTCGAAAACATCAAATTTTCATAATAAAATTATTTTGGCCTTTCTTTATCCCCTGGCTTTGAGAATTAAAATATTTAAAATAACTCTGAGGATTATCTAGAATCATTTCTACTGATATTTGAAATTCAGAAGAATCAGAGTCATCGTTTGAGCCTTTCAGATGACTGGCTCGGACTTATGTTACAGGTTTTCGGTTTTCCTTGTAGCAGACTAACTGAGACAAAGTTTCTGCCTGCCAGCATAGCCCATTCGATCCGCGCTCATGGACGCAAGCCGCTCGAGCTATATAATAATAATTGACCAGGTCACGTCGTCTGCTAAACTTAGGAATTGGACAACTAAACACTCGATCACGCGTAACACAACGCAAGATGCATAGCAGCGTCTGTGAGCATGGATCGAGTGGGCTATGCCCTGCTAGTAATTCTTCTGTTTTTAAAGTTTCATTTTTAATTAGAAATATATCGTCCATAAATCTTCGCCATAATTTTACTTGTTTTTTAATTATCGTTTTTTTAGTATACTTTCCTCTATATGTTCCATTACCAGGTTGGCGATTGGTGCTGATAATGGATTCCCCATTGCTAGCCCTCTTTATTGTGTATAAAAATTTCCCTCAAAAGTAAAGAAGGTGTCTGTTAGACAGATTTCTGTTAGTTTCAGAATAGTGTCTATTGTTTTATCTTCTAAGGTAGCAAAACCACATTAACATCACAACGGATCCGAAAAAAAACGGATAGACTGGATAGATCAATATTAAAGGAAGCCATAAATGATACACGGAGAAGACGAAGGGAAATCAACACGGAACTAGGAAATCAACAAGAGGAGCTATGGTCAACGGGTATGGATTTTCAAAGTTACAACTTTTTACTAGAACAAATAGAACTATTCACAAAACCAAAATGGGAACAATTTAAACATGACCATATTAAAAAACTAAATGGGTTAATATTAACAAAAATAGAGGAAAATTCGGAGGGACAAGACAAATTAAGGAATAATGTAGTAAATCTATCGGACAGAATATTAACAAAAGGGGAAATGACCCTATTATCAAAAGGCTTAACTTTCGGAATATGTGAAAAAAACGCGAATATCATAGACATCTGCGCCCAAACAGAAGATCAAATAAGAAGATTAGCACTAGATGACCCGACAAAACAAGACATTAGAAACATAATAAGAAACAACTTTACAAAATCATCAAAACAAGAGAATCTTAGTAAAACGGAGAAAAAAGCACTAAAAACATTAAAAAAAGATAAAACTATTAAAATTGCACAAGCAGATAAAGGGGGGAAAATAGTAATACTCAATACTAGGGACTATTCGGATAAAATGTTAAAATTATTATCAACGGAAGATTATGGAAAATTAGAAAGGGACCGCTCAGATAAAGTAGACAAAAAATTCACGGAATCATTAATGAAGCTATAAAAAATAAGGAACTAGAGAAGGACAGAAAATATAACTATTGCCCTCCAATATTAAAAACACAACATATATATGGGGTAGTAAAAATTCACAAACAAGACAACCCATTAAGACCAATAGTATCCTCAATAAATAGTCCAACATACACATGTGCGAAACAACTGGTAAGAATTATCTCACCAATTGTCGGACAAAAAGACCAATCAATTAGAAATTCTATTGAATTTGTACAGGACATAAGAACACAAACACTAAACGACAAGGACGAAATTTGTAACTTAGATGTAATTAATTTATATGGTAGTATCCCAACAATCCTAGCTCTAAATATACTGAAAACGAGATAAAAACTAGACAGGACCTTAAAAGAGAGAACAACACTTAGTATAGGCACTATTCTGAAACTAACTGAAATCTGTCTAACAGACACCTTCTTTAATTTTGAGGGAAATTTTTATACACAACAAAGAGGGCTAGCAATGGGGAATCCATTATCAGCACCAATCGCCAACCTGGTAATGGAACATATAGAGGAATGTATACTAAAAAAACCGACAATTAAAAAACAAGTAAAATTATGGCAAAGATTCATGGATGATATATTTCTAATTAAAAATAAAACTTTAAAAACAGAAGAATTACTAGGGATAGTAAATAAGATTCATAAAAACATACAATTTACATATGAAGGAGAAACCGACAGAAAATTACCTTTTCTAGACATATTAGTAGAACATAATAACCATAAGATGACATGCAAAATGTATCAAAAACCCACCCACGCAAAACTATTCCTTAATTTTCAGTCATCACACAAAGATAAAATCAAGATAGGTATTCTAAAGTCATTTAAAAATAAAATAGAAACAATAGAGGATAAGAATAAATTTAAAATACAGTTCATAAATAGCGGATACCCAAAAAATTTAGTTAATCAAATTTTTAATAACCATGAAGTCAAAAACAATACGATAAAAGAAAAACCAGAATATATTATTTCTCTACCATATATAAAGGGGATTACAGAAAAGACTAGCAGACAACTAAAACTACATAATGTTAGTTTAGTAAATAAAACGCAATGCACGATTAAAACAGAACTAATAAAAAACAAACCAAAAACGGAAGAATTAGACAAAACGGGAGTGATATATGAAATAAAATGCTAATGTTATAAAAGTTATATAGGACAAACAAAAAGGAAATTAAAGAAAAGACAATCAGAACATAAGTACTGTGTTAAAAACAAGGACGAAAATAATGGAATAGCATTGCATATAAAAAAAGAAAATAATCATAAAATTAACTGGGCCTCAACAAAGGTTTTATGTCAAGAAACCGGATGGTACAAGAGAAATTTCAAAGAAGAAATCTATATTAGGGATAGAGGGAAGTTAAACCTAGATAAGGGAAATGTAAACATAAACGGGTGGGGGGATTCAAAATTAAATAAAAAATAAAAAATAGGGTACATTATGGTGCAAAAATGTAATTAATAAAAAAATAGATCAGAGAAAAAACTAGGGTACATTATGGTGCAAAAGTGTAATTAATAAAAGAGAAAGGAAATTAAATTAGAAATTGTATCGGCTGAAGAAGGACCACGGTCCGAAAGCTCCCATTATTTTAAAGTAATAAATAATTTTTTAAAAATCCATGAAGTAGCAGTCCTTTTTATAAAAGAAAACAACGAATTTTAGATCAACCATGGAACGAAAATTTAACATATACGATTCATGGACTACGTGGCACCGGAAGTCGAAAGTCGTGGACAAGTCGATGTCATTTATCTCGACTTGGCCAAGGCTTTTGATCGTGTTACCCATGTCTATTTACTGGATAAAATGCGCATATTGGGTGTTGGCGATGAGCTTCTTGGTTGGTTCAGTTCCTATTTACACCACAGAATTAACCGTATTAAGTGCAATGGTGTACTTACCTCCGTTGAGTACAAGGTTGATTGCGGGGTTCCACAGGGTTCCTCTCTTGGCCCATTATTATTTAATTTATACGTATACGAATTGCAATATTTAATTAAATACTCGAAATTAATAGCCTTTGCGGATGACCATAAGGTCTGTAAAATAATTAATTCCTCTGATGACTGCACGGCTCTCCAAGCAGATTTAAACGTAATAACGGCGTGGTGCGACAGGAATAATTTACCTGTCAATCCTACTAAGTCCCAACAGATTGCCTTCACTAGGCGCATAGGTCGAAAAATATGCTCTCCTTATAAGGTTGGTAATTCTCTCATTCCTCGGGTGTTACGGGTTACCGACCTCGGGGTTATATTCGACAGTGCCTTGCTGTTTCGGGAGCAGGTAACCTGTACCGTCAATCGTTGCCGTAGGACATTGGGAGTTGCTTTAAAACTCTGTAGGCCCCTCAAACCCCTAAAACACTTCCGACTGCTTTACCTCAGTCTTGTCCGCTCACGTCTAGTGTACGGTTCGATAGCTTGGAGTGGCTGTAGTTCTTACCTACGGAAACGCATAGAGGCCGTTCAACGTAAATTTGTTTCAAATGTCCATACTTTCTTCTTGCGTAATCTTGATTACGACTATCTTAATTTATTAGATCACTTAGGCCTTCCGTCCATAGACCATCACTTGTCAATGATAGATGTTAAATTCCTACATAAATTAATTCATGATCAAATTACATTGAGTGAGCTACTTGCCAAAATAAACTTTTTGGTTCCCCTTAGTCTTCGTAATAACGTAACTTTTCTTGTGCCTTGCAAAGATCTCAATCCAATCTATCGTATGCAAAAAGTTTATAACAATTTTTCTAACCAATTCGATATCTTTTCAATGAAACTTAAACAAATATGTTAGACAACATAGTTTTTGTAATTATTATGTATAAATGTATATATCCTGTAATTGTATTCAACAAACTAATGTGCATAATCTAGTGAACTACTTGTATAGTTTTTTATGCACAATAAAAATCAATTTCATTCATTATTATTATTATTTATATTAATATTAATAATGTTATAAAGCCACCTCATTATTATTGTTAGCCGCACCGCTCGCGCTCCGCTTTTTGCTCTCGCTGTTTGGTTCATTCATAGTTCTGTCTCCGGTTTTTTGCACCATACGACATCTTAAGTATCCCGCTCACGGAAATTAAACTTGTTTTTAAGTTTTTTGAACTATTTTTCGTGTTGGGCGTTTTTCGTTCGAATCTCCTGGCAGCTTTTTGCCATACACTTTAATAAAGATCGTGTCGTTTGTGCCGCCGGACTCATGACGGTGCCTATTTCTATAACTGTATTTGAGACCGTACTAAATAATCAGTAATTTAGTACTCTGGTGATTGTGGTTCTTTTGGCTATCACAATGGCATCTAGTAAGGATCAGTGTTGCTGTTGCCATGCCAATTTCTTTGGTAAGCAACAATTTCTTTGGTGTACTAGTGGACGTAAAAGTAGAGTGCACAGGAAATGTACTGAGGAAAAATCATTTACATGCAAAGCTTGTAAGCGTTCATCTCAATCTTCTCGACCATCTCGCAGTCCATCACGCCGAGTGAGAAGCTCTATAGCTGTAGAAGATAAATCACCTTTAGCGGCCACCCATACTGATACTGTGCCTATGGCTGACATTCAAGAGGCTTTGCAAGAACTACTGGCACCAAATAGCCTTACTCGCAATCGAGATTCTATACTACTACAAGTTCAGTCCACTGAAAAGCTGGTGGAATGTCTTCAGACTGAAATTACGTCACTCAGAGACCTAACTGGCGATCTTAAAGCACGTGTGGATGTTTTAGAAAAAGAAAAATTGGAACTCAATGCTGAATTGTTAAAACGTCGACAGGTTGACACTATTCCTCCCACTTTTGCTACCAACAGTCAGTCTGACTCCCTTTCATCCTCGCTGTACTCAAGTGCATTATTCCCTCACTTGCCTACTATGGCTCGCTCTAACCAGCAGTTCCCAAGGCTTGGTCTGGCTGGTGTGGCTCAAGCTAATCCTGCTCTACCGCGAAAGGTTGCTAAACCTGCTCAAATGGGATCAGCTGTTAACTCTAAACTGAAAGCCGTTTCAAGAAAGTCAGGTCCCAGGAATTCTTTCCGTAAGGCCATATTCGTCAGTCGATTGGAGGAATCACTTCTATCCAAAGACCTTAGTGAGATTCTGGTTGACGAAGTGGGCATCACTTCGCCTATCTGTATACGACTTAAAACGAAAAATCCTACTGCTGACCACTCATCGTTTTACGTGTCCTGTGATGATGCTGACCAATTTGCAACCTTATCTGATCCTTCCAATTGGCCTGTTAACTGTATTATCACTGAATTTAATGGTTTCCCACGTGATACTAACAAACATAGTAGTGAACTTACAAGTGCTGCCACGACACCTCAATGAAAGAACTCAAAATAGCGTATCAGAACGTTCGTGGTTTGCGAACAAAATCTGTTGAATTTTTTATGAACGTGGCATCAAATGACTATGATATAATTTGTTTAACTGAAACATGGTTTAATGACACTCACTTTACAAATGATTATTTTCCAAATTATTACAATGTCTTTCGCGCGAATCGCTTAGATCCTCATTTTAACAATGTCCGTGGTGGTGGCGCATTGATTGCCGTGCGTCGATCAATTAATTGCTGTAGGCGTCATGATCTTGAGGGCACCTCGGAGAATATTATTATTGAAATTCGGACCTCGTCCTCTGGGTCATTAATATTAGGAACTGCATACTTTCGGCCAACCCTCTCTGATGTTGACTACACGCTTTACACGGATCAATTATTGCAGGGCTTGGTTGGCACTACCGCTGACATTGTTCTCCTTGGTGACTATAATCTGCCCGGGATCGACTGGCTGAATTGCGGCACTCTTGGCTGCAATTCACCTACTCGATCCAAGGCCACACCCATTTTTGAACTATGTTATAATCTTAATCTTAATCAAGTTATTCAACCTATTACAACTGGCAATTTACCGGATCTATGTCTCACCAATTTAAATTTTATAGAAATTGGCGGGCTTGATAACCCGTTGGTTTCTATTGATCCCTATCATCCCCCACTTTTGTTTACCCTCCCCGACACAACTTGCTCGCCACCTCCACCACCTGACCCCAGCTATATTTATGCTTGAGGACACTACGAACTCTTATACTCTACACTAAGGGATGTTGACTGGGCTGCGTTGCTCGACTCGCAGGACGTAAATTATTGTGTTGCTTTTCTCACCAATCGCGTTCAGGCGGCTATGGAGTTAGCTATCCCTCGTAAGACTCGCCGCGGTTCTCCGGGATATCCTTTTTGGTTTTCTCAGGCTCTCCGCCGGGCTATAAAACGTAAACGGTACTTCTATCGAAAGAAAAAGCGTACAAACACTCTAGCTGATGCCATAGAGTTTAACCGCCTCCGTGCGCTTGTGAAGCAATTGCTATCTCGCGACAGGAATGCTCATATTGCTGGAGTTTGTAATGATGCGGTTTCTCACCCCAAAAGGTTCTGTAGCCTTGTCAATGGTAACATTCGAGAAGATTCCAGAACCATTACACTTAAACTTGGCACCGACATGGTTTCTGACCCAGAACGTCTAGCAACGAAGTTCTTAGAGCACTTTTCCCGTGTCTCTGTTGATAATACTCAATCAAGTGAGCCGCATCACTTTGATTGTTCAAGTATTGCTACTTCGCCATTACACACGCTGGTTATTACACGGCAAGATATCCATATCGCCATTACAAAGCTTGCGAATAAATTCTCGACGGGAGCGGATGGTATTCCAGCCTTTATCCTTAAGGGCTGTGAGGCCATCCTACTTCCGTTGTTGGATCATATATTTAATTTGTCACTTCGGACTAGTACCTTCCCTACTCTTTGGAAAAATCCGTTGTTGCTCCGGTTTTTAAATCGGGTGCGTCCTGCGATCCGGGTAATTACAGACCCATTTCACTTCTCTGTGTCTTTGCTAAAATATTTGATATGGTTATGCATAGACATTTACAACAGTGGTTTAATCTGTTCCCAAACGATTGTCAGCATGGTTTCACACCGGGAAAATCAGTTGATACCAATCATGCTGCATTTATGCATTACGTTGCACCGGTGGTGGAAAGCCGTGGGCAAGTTAACGTTATCTATTTGGACTTTGCAAAGGCTTTTGATCGGGTGTCACATAGCTTCTTGAGGAACAAGCTTAGCGCCTTGGGCGTAAACGGCTTGCTCCTTAATTGCATTTTCCATTATTTGAAGGATAGTGTTTATGTGCTCAAATGCAATGGGAAGCTAACATCAATCGAGTACCATTTAAGTTGTGGAGTTCCTCAGGGTTCTTCATTAGGGCCTTTGCTCTTCAATATATATATTTACGACCTCCATTTGCTTATACGTCACGCCAATCTCTTACAATTCGCTGACGATAATAAACATAGTATGATCATTGAAAAAGAAATTGATTGCTCCTTATTGCAAGATGACATAAACACTATCTTTAATTGGTGCCGGCAAAATAATATTCCGGTTAACCCCGATGAAACTGTCCATGTGACTTATACCAGGAGAGTTAGTCGTACAATTCTAAATTCCTATACAATAGACTCTAATTTAATTCGTTCCGCAACTGAAACTAAAGATCTTGGTACGTTGTTTGACGCCAAGCTACTTTTTCCAACCATGTACATAGGACAGTTAATTTATGCCGCCGTACCTTAGCCGTCTCTCTAAAGATATGTCGTAAATTACGTTCTCTGTGTCATTTTCGGCTATTATATTTGAGTCTCGTCCGCTCGCGATTAGTTTTCGGATGGGTTGCATGGGCTAATTGTAGCCAATATCTTAAAAATAAAATTGAAGGCGTGCAACGAAAATTTATTGAGTTTTGCCACAGATTCTTTATACCCCGATCTACCTATAAATATACCTTATTGTTAACCATTCTTGATATTCTAAAAATTGACGATTTTATTCGTATGAATGATTTTACTTTTATCTTTAAATTGTTAAATAACAAAATTCCTCTCTCTGATCTTTTAATGGCCCTTAAGTTTTCAACCCGTAAAAATTTACGTTCCCCAGCCACCTTCTATCTCACACACAGACAGACACGGCCGGTGTAATACCTCTCCGTGACATACGTCACTCGGAGAGGTAAAAAAGTCGGAACCCCGAGCTATACAACCATCACAATCTCAGTAAACTTCGATGAGGAAGGAAGAAGGAACAGCCATCAAGTACAATGTAAGTATAATTTTTGTGGACTTGGTGTTTTTTTAAAGTTAAAGTTTGATCCGTAAATATCAGTGTTAATGGGAGTTTTTTTACCCTCACCATGGCTTAAGAAATCCGTGGTCGTTGACTTTGATTTTCTTAAAGGGAAAATTGTTGGAGTTGAACGGGAACAAATAGCCAAGGAGGTGGCCGTTACAACCGTAGAGAAAACGCCGAGGGTTGGCTCATGGTCTTTCGCGCCCCCATACTGTGAAAATGAACTTATATACGACACTGTGCGTCAGAACAGGTGGCTTCTAAACAACTTGCACGGCCTGGAATGGGATTATGGGGTAACCCCCTACGAAAAACTCGGCTAGTGCCCCCGATCTGCAGTTCAAGGTTATGACCGCGTATTCTGTAAAGGGGAGGAAAAGTGTCTCTTTTTGTTGAACATTATTAATCGAGAAGTTATAGACATGAACGGAGTAGGATGCCCAAAAGCTAACGAAATCGATGATGATGGTCCGATTATTACATGCATGCTAAATCATAAAACTGTCCATAATAATAAAAGGTATATGTGCGCACTATCTAAAGGTATATTATTTTCCGAGTGGATTTATAATCACAAAGAAATTGTAAATAATCATTTAGGAGATTAATAAATCGAATAAAATAACAACGATAAAACGACTTTAATTGTAAATGTATGAATCCTCCAAATTCCCCAATGAATCAGATAAAATAAACCGATTGATGTGGTTTTATTATGCCCCTGTCAAACTCCAAGAGTTGCGCCCCGTCTCACTATCAACTTCGGGGTTGATTGTGCGGGCGTCCCTTCTCTTAATGAATATTGCGTAGATCGCAGCCAAGACACTTAGAACAATGAAATTAATCGAACAAATTATGAAAACACAATGTATGCTGGCGTCTACCTGTGCTGCTGCTGGAGGATTAATCTGGACCTTGTTGGCTGATCCCATGATTCCTGCTTGTGTGCTCTATGTTTCTTCAGCCTGGCATATTGCTACTGCGGCGCTAAGTGTTAGATTTGGCTTTGCTAACAGTTCTTTCCCCAATTTTTCGTCGCGAATTCCCACGACGATGAGCGTCATTGTTAGAGTATCCGTCAGTGTTGAAAACTCACAGTCTTGGGCCTTGGCCATTAGGTCAGTAAAAAACTCGTCAAACGTTTGAGTCTCGTTTTGTGTTGTCGTCAAAAATAGGTATCGAGAATATTGGAGATTCTTGTAAGGCTTGTAATATTTGTCGAAAGCAGTCATGATTACTTTTACCGTAGCCGTCATGATTACTTCTGCGATGTGTAGAGTGTTATAGATACGGCGTTTCACGGGGCCTAATATGTCGAGAAATGTGGCTAGTTGTATGTCGACGAATTCCTGGTTTTGTTTGGCTGCGATAGCGTATATTTCGTATCCGTCCTTGTACTCCTTCCACGCAGAAGCAGGATCCTGGCAGGGCACGAATTTCGCGGGACTCTTGAATGACGTCATATTACCGTAGCGAGTTTGCGGCGTTCGGAAAATCTTTCTGTCGTCTGCAGGTTCGTCTGCTGGTTAGGGTTAGCGTCGCTTGAGAAATTGAGATGTACGCCTGCAGTTCGTGTAGTCTCTAGAGGGAGAGGTTCTTTCCGGATCCCACCTCTATCACAATGTTGCATTCCTGTTTATTAACGAGTCGATGAGGTTAGATTAAAAGCTTTATTGATTCTATAGTTCCCGACTGTCCATCCAAGAGTGACCCAATCTATGCGGGTCATCTCTCTTTTATCTAGTGTTCCCCTAGTGGCCATGTTATACACTAATGTTACATCCGGTGAGTTGTCACGTGATTAATTTAAATTACAACAGGATGAAGTTGAAAACCACTCTTCTAGCAAAGCCCTAACAAGTCGCGGAGTTATAGATGAAGAGATTCCAGTCTATAGAATCACTTTGGAGAGGGGTTCTGCTTATTTAAAAGCCCTAGTTTTAATATCACCGGATTATCCAAAAGTTCTGGCAGTTTTTATTTTTGCACACGCCAGATGGCGTTTGCAAAAATTTTAGTCTCTATACGGGACAATTGACGAGGGGAAAGCCACTCGGCAATAAAGTCTTTCTGAGGGTGTAAGATGGGAAGGGTATTACGCCGTTTAACGCGGAAATACACTCGGGATTACTTTTTACAGTTTTTATTTCGATATTAGAACGGATTAAAGGCATATCGCCCG
Organism: Phalangium opilio; assembly: GCA_019434445.1. Lineage (NCBI taxonomy): Eukaryota > Metazoa > Arthropoda > Arachnida > Opiliones > Phalangiidae > Phalangium > Phalangium opilio. The sequence continues at coordinate 75,971 of JAEQBA010002126.1, forward strand.
AATTTACGGTGTTAAAACTTCCAAAGAGGTAATACCGGGGGAATACGCCAATGGCTGGAAGTTCGCCTAGGCGCCTCGCTATCACGGCGATTCGATATTATGTGCGTAGGTAACCTCGTATTTTAAGCTTAAGATGATACTGAGGAATAAACTAAGGTTAGATTGGCCGCGTCGGCGCTCTAAGCAGCACCCGCTAACACGGAGACCGTAGCGGATTATTTTAGCGTTGGTTACCCAAGCTAAGGCTTAGAGCCGAATATCAAATTTTAGCGTTGTTTACCCTTGAAAGCCTTTGCTTAACTGAATTTTCTACTTTGATTTAAATATTAATTTTTCAAGCTAAGTATAATTTTTGAGATCTAAGTGAGACCATTTACTAAGGGTAGATTAGGGGCGCGTCAGCTTCAAGGGAGACGGGAGTTTTGTCTACTATTTAAGGGGAATTTTAGCTGCGCGACCTTTCGGGTTTGAGTTTTGACGGGAGAGTCGCCCCAACTCCGCAACTATTTAATTGGAAGGCTAAGTCCTCCCACATGGCCTCGTACTTAGCCCTACTAAATGTAGCGCTAAATTTCATGTCTACAAAATTTCTGTGAGCTTCTAAAAACTCCACGTAAATTAATTGTTGTTTGGCGTGTACTTTAACACCCATTTTAAATTAATGTTCAAGTGAAATTTAAAAATAAATATTTTCAAACCAAAAAAAGAAGCACGTGTTTGTATCTTAAGAAAAGAAATCGAAAGAGAAAATTTTCTTTGTATTGAATGTATTCCCAATACAAAGACTCGTTTTCCAAATTTTTCCACTCCTTGGGAAAAACCAAAGTGTCCATCCTTTCAATTTGAAAGCGCGCCTAATAAAATTGACCAATAAGGAAGAAGTGGGCGTGGAAAAGTACCACACGTGATGGAAAAATCAACACGTGGCTTAAGAGCAAGTGACGCCCATTTGGATTGAGAGAAAAGTTTCGAAGTATCCGAATGATGAAAAGGATTGGGGTTAGAGAATACGGTTTTCTCGGTCCACTCCGAATGAGCCCGATCCGTATCATAAGGATTCGGAGTGATCCGAAAGATTTTCGATTTTTAGAGAATAGCCTCCCAGGCAACTCGCCTCTCCTCAGTCGGAAAATATGTAATTTTATCAATCGCATCGCGCTGACGTGAGTTTTTATGAACCAATGACATGCTGGGGCGGGAATGAACTCCTGACCTACGTTTGGACTGGAGTTAAAGCTAGAAATGTGGCGAATTTATACCTTCTCACTAGTAAGCAGGGTTGGCCAAATTACATGAACCTTAATCTTAGGTTATGATATGTTCCATAACTTTGTCAGTGGTTAATGAGAGCTTGTCTTGAAGAGACGTAGTTAAAACGTCAGAGATTCAGGCTAAAGTGACGCCTGGTGAGGCGCTGTCAAAGGCTAAGTACAGACTAAATAGGAAGGCAGACAGCAAAGACGAGTGTAGTCAATTCTCGCGTCGTTCTCGAACTAGCGCTCACTAGGTCTCTAGCATTTACATGTATAGGTTGTGTCAGACTTATTTAACATATCTTATAAACCCATGATTTCGAGTTATTAATCTGGGTGGGGCTAATCATAGTCAAGAACGCCAAGGTTCAAAATCAGTAACGATTTTTCTTATATCTCCTTGATTATTTTTTCTCGTATTCTAAAAAATGGTACAATTTCGGTATGAGTGAATAAGGTCAAAAATCATTTTAGAGCGAAATCAAGCACACCATTCGATAGAGCGTAAAACTTAAATCTAAAATGGCCGCCGCTTTTTTTCAAATTTCGAAAAAAAAAGTCTTATCCCGCATAAGAATTGCCACCTTTTCCAAAATATTGATGTTTAACGTTAGGGCTCATTTTCACTTAAGAGGCCGAATAGGTTAGGGTTGGTTAGGTTAGGTTTGGTGAGGTTGGAAAAGATGGCAAATTATTGGCCCTCTGATGTTTTCCACACTGTTTTTGACCTTGTTCACCTATACTGCAAAATTTTCTTTTTTGGTTTCTTTTTATAGAAATTTAAAAAACGCGGGGGTTATTTTAGATCTAAATTTTGCGCTCTATCGAATGGTCTGCCTGATTTTGCTCTTAAATGATTTTTGACGTTATTCACTCATACCGAAATCCTACCTAAAAATTTGTATATAAATAAAACGCTTTTTTTTTAGCTCTACAAATATAACCAATCACTAAATGTCATGGAGGGGGTTCTGTTTCGGCCGTATCTGTGTGTGTCTGATGTTACACCCTAGGGTACCGCGTTCCCAGTTTGCAAATCAAAGTAAATGTGTTCACCATTTAATTGTTGTACAAATAGTCGAATTTATCAGTTTTAAAGCACAGATCTTTCACGCGCACCGATCCAACTATGTAGAAATAGGGGTGAATATTATGCTGTACAGTAAAAAAAGAGCAATAATTATGCACATCATTTAAGCGTATGTCTGCTAAGATACAAAAAATAATCAGTAACTTTTAAAAGTTTGAACTGCAAATCAACGGCATATCACTCAACGGAGCTACCTTTCAACGATTTTTTGCACTGCTACTACAGTAACAGAGGTTTAATTTTTCAATTACAAGATATTTCGACCTCTCCAACAATGCGCAACCTTGGTGTCTCAACTCAGAACGGCTTTACATTAAGAAAATCCCGTCAGCGATTTTCTATTTATACTCAATTCGAAATCGTAATGTTAATCTCTATGAAGGTTAACATTACATTTTATTAAAATTTTAAATCCAAATCTCGCTCTCAAATTCACCATTTTATATTCTCAAATTAAGGTACGTGATTTATCTAAAACCCTTTGGGCCAACTTTTTATCCTGCTAAACCCGAGGTTAAAATTATAACAATGAAATACCTGGAGATGTTTTATAATTATCAGCTGGTTTCACGTAGTTTAAAGGAATATTTAGCACAGTGAGCTTTTATACAGTGCATCGCATTTTCCGACCATTCCAACTGTAAGTTACGATTGAGTTTGACAATTCCAGAACTAATTTATTTCCTAAGTAACGTTTCACCCCGAAAAGGGACAGATATTATTCGAAAAACGAGTTTTGCTTTGCAGTTCTTTAAAATTTATACAGAATCCTTGGCGAAACAAGGGCACTTTTCAAACCTAATTTTAATTATTCGGGGTGGAACAGATAAGAAGAACACTTATTTCGAATAAAAATACGCTTGGCTACTCCTAAAATGAGATCCATCATTCTTATTTGTGGCTTTAAAAACGGTGTCGCATTTTTGACATTTATCATACATTCAGAACAGGTGTTATTTATGTGTGTTGTTACACCCTGTATGAGTTTTAAACTTCAATTTGAACTAGAGTCATCGTTGTCCTTGATTTTAGCTGTTTGTTCCAAAACGCCGCCTTTATAGCCGTTTTTGTTGTAAAATGCCTAATCGTAACAATAGTTGTAACTACGCAATTAAATCCAATTTTCTCATGTCGATTAAACTTAATTTCAAACTGCATTACACATAATAATTTCTGGCCCCATTGGGGTTTGAAAAAGTGTCGCGAAGGATTGTGTGTAAATGCAGTTTTTAATGACTTTGAAGCAAAACTCGTTTTTGTGTAATTAGTCTATAATTAATCAAAGAAGATAATTAAACGCTTTTTGTTTATTTGTACAAATATTGCCATGCACTATATGTCAAGCTTTTTACCTCTCCGAGTGACGTATATCACGGAGAGGTTCTGTTTCGGCCATGGGTGTGTGTGTGTGTACCGCGTTCACAGTTTTGGACACAAATCCATACGACTTGGCTTCTCACACCATCATCTTCTGGTTGTTGTCCGATTGATTTTTCATAATATTGGAAATCACTTACAAAGCTAGAACTTATGTAACGTAGTGTCAAGATGCAAAACATGAGCTGTAGCAATACTATTACTTGCACTGGTAACCGTTGATCGACTTGAAGATTATTTTTATGACATTTCATAACAAAAAAGAACAGCAGGGGCTTATATACTTCCATCATATTATTACTTCACTATGTTTCCTTGAATCGAGAGGGTGTCCACTGGTGGTGATTTGACCCCACTACCCGTTCCGTCACCTTCAAAGTAAAAATCATTTCCTTCCCCCGCGTTTTTGCATAACCAATTACTTGGAATCTTACCACATTTGGATCATACGCTATACAATTAAAATATGCAGTTTTCATTCTAATTAGGTATACCACAAAGAAATTTTGCTAGAATACGAAAGAAGATTCCAAAAAATGAATCGAAAAAAGGGAGACCGCGACGTCTTCAATCAAGGGAACGCCGTCTACTTTGGCACGGTTCATCATTTGGAATACACTTGCAATTCGTTTTACAAAGCGGGAAGAGACTTGCTTTACGGTAGAGATCCTTTCTTCCAGATCTCCTTCGCTTTCAAAGTGTCCAAGGCAGCTTCGAATACATTAAAAGACTTAGTCAATCTCAGGTAAGACACCATGTTATTGGAAAAATCATTGGCTGAGATTTTATTTACGCGAAAGAGTAATGAACTATTGGGAGTCTGGACATGATATCAGAGCCAAATTTCTGTTGAACAAGAACGCCTGCTGAAAATACTTGAAAACAAAGCAGGGCTTAGCGTTTTCGAAGACGTCTCTTGATGATTTTGGAGCCATATTTCTCGTGTACATCTCTTCAATGGCCATTTCCTTTTTGGTAATGCTCGTAGAGCTACAACATGCTTTCAACAACTAACATGCGGAAGGAGTTCTTGAACTGAGTAACAATAGCATGAACTAAAAATTTTATTCTGAAACCGACTCTCGCCTTGGAAATTTAAAAAAAAAGGAAAAAATATTGGTTGTAATTTGTTATGTAAAACCGTAAAATACTTGTTACAATTTATAACTTGTTTTCTACTGAAATAGAAGGCCTAAGACCCTGTTTTTCAAACATACGTTCTTGTGTCGTGAGATTTTTAGATTAACTTTTAATGGTACGTCAAAAAATTGATAAAATATATTACTCTCAAACATGCCACAAGGTGGCTCATAATTTCATTGCTGGATAACAAATAATTATGGACTCACAGTCACTAGGTAGTCTAGTAAGGGTTTTTCAACACTGAATATAACATTTATATTTTCAATATTATATGTCGGTCGTTAGAGCAACAAAGTGAAATATAGAAACGGTTTAAATTATAGCTCTCTCAACTTTAAATGAATAAATATTAGGTTTAAATATACTTATAATAGGACTAAAGATGTCACTTTGGGAAATAGTGAGGTAGAGTTATAATTCAGTCTCCTTTACGCCCACTATTAAAAAATGCCTCCCTCCTAGCTATCGACACTTCAAAGCATATTGATTTAATATGGAAGTCTCTAGCTTTATGAACTAATCGTGTTTGAATTAGAGTAATATTGTAATGTTTTAAATAGCTATGATTATATTAGACAAAGTCCCCTTATTAAACATATCGTTTTGATTACTTAAAAATACTGTTCTACTAGAAAAAGACATATAAAAAGTAAACGAAAAGCGGAAAAATGGATACTTTTGAAAAATTGATTACAATATTCAATTATTTAAAAAAATAACTGCATTAGTTTTTTTAATCCAAAATCCATTTTCCGGAAATACTTTATGATTAAATGATATCATAGAAGTTTCAGTGAAAACAGTTAGTTGGCAGTTTGTTATTAGTATTTTTTAACGAATTTTCCACTAAATTAAGCGGAATTGTTTTTACAGTTCCTTGAAACGAGCTTTACCAAATTCGTTTTGAATAGAGGGACACCGCCAAAGATTGCGAGTTTCAGTAATTCTCGCAATGCCGTGTGATATGAACTTCTGACAAATGAAAGTGAAAGCTTTATAGATTTACATATCGTATATTAAATTTATTTATTTATTTTGAAAATAACCCATCCAGCAAAAGCACGAGAAAAACACAATGATATAGATAATAGTAACTAAGAATAGGCCTTTCCGAAAAATGTTTTAAGGGCTTGGGGAATCACGTGCGTATGAAGTTAATAATCCTGAGCGCGTGAGGCCTTTAGCGTTGAAATCAAGTTAGTTATATTATTTCAAATGTAAAACGAACTTTTAATTTGCCTAACTGCGCAAACAATTGTAGCCATATGTCCAGTCACCAAGGATTCGTTACGTTTTATTCGCAAAGACTTATTTCTTAACATGTACGGTAAGAAGTTTTACACGATTCAATACAATAACACAGGATTGAGATCATTCAAACTGTTTTAATTCAAAACACAAAACTTCACATGTAAAACTTTAACGTGTAAAGATGCAGTTTTAAGTTATTATTATTGTACCTTTTTAAATACCTAAATGTAGTTGTAATGGCTTCTGTGTAGGATTAATAAACATTTATGTAACGTAAGAAAAATAAGTATGACCATTGATTTAACACGCTTATTAAGGTATTTTTGCGGCAACTTAGGCCTGCATGTTATTTTTATTTTTGCACACGACATCTAGAAGACGTTTGCAAAGTTTACTCTAAACGGAAAATTTGACGAGGGAAAAGCCACTCTGTAAAAAAGTCTTTCTGAGGGTGTACGGTGTGGAGCGTATTAATAACGCGGTATAACGTGGAAATACACTCGGGATTAAAATTTTAATTTCATTATTAGAACGGATTGTAGGCATATTGCCGGAAATTACGGCATTAAAACCTCCAAAGAAGTAATACCGGGGAATACGCTAGTAACTAATCCCTCGAGAGACGTTCGGTGCTCGCGTCGTGCGGTTTTACTATCGTTCGCCTAGGAGTCAAGCTATCACGGAGATTCGATATTAAATACTGTGGGACCCTCGTATTTTCAGCTTGACAGGTTACTGAGAATCAACGAAGGATATATCACCGCTGAAAAGAAGACCCGCTATCAGGGGTATCATAAATTATGGACGTATGAAGCCTCGTTTCTTCAGCTGAGAATAAACTAAGGTGAGATTACAGCTTTAAGCAGCGCCCGCTAACACGGGAACCTTTATTATGTACGGGGAACCTCGTATTTTCATTGGCGATTGAATAGCGGTGAGCGGCCGCAGTGATTATTTTTCTGTTATTTTCCCTTCAGAATCATTAGTGTGGTTTAGTAAGCAAAAGCTTAGATCTGAATATCAAATCTTAACTGAATTTCCTACTTAGATTTAAATATTAATTTTCCAAGCTAAGTATAATAATAAAGTCTTAAAGCCGATTGAATTATGGATGTTAGTCTTAGTGAAAAAGTAGCATCGTTAACCTTTATCGTAAATATCAAAGCTAAACTTTTCTACTTATACTTAAATATTAATTTTTCAAGGTAAGTATATTTTTTGTATCTAAGTGAGACCATTTTTCATATTATATTCTTTTATTAATAGCTCCATAAAAAGTTTCGTCAAGTGTTGTTTATTTACTGCTTTAAGATGAATTTTAACTTGACCATTCACGACGATGGTCAAGCACAGCTGTAAGAGTCCTTTGCCCAACGTTGACTGAGCCGCTTCGTCGCATTATCTTTCATTGGGGCAATTCTCTAACTTTTTAAACGAGTTATCGCAAGTGATAACTATCCCCTATAGGGTTGTTGTCAACCTCGTGCCGTCTATGAGAGCGTGATATACAAATAGGCTATTATTGATATGTGTCATCAAACCTTTAACGAAAAGCGGCGGATGTCTCGCGAATTTACCTCGTGCTAATAAAAAACAAGGTGGTCAAGTTAAAATTTTACCGTTTTTAATTATCATGAGAAAGATAACTTATCGAAAGGTTTACGAAGGTCGATAAGTTGTCTCTCGGTTTATAACAAAAGACGGTAAAATTTTAAATTGACCAACTTACTTTTTATTTGCGCGAGGAGAATACACGAGACATCCGCCGATTTTCGTTCAAGGCTAGAAGACACCTATGACTAATCACCTATTTATTCTAGAGGGCCGGTAGGCACTTCTAGATAAGAACCCACACCCTAACGTAATGTTAAAGAAATAATTCACAGATTTTAGGCTTAGCGTCCCACAGAAAAGCATGGGATTTTTGGTGGTCCTCTCCATCGAATAACTCAGAAAATACTGCGAAGTTTAAGTTCGGAACACTTTTGAATTATCAAGCAACTATTGAATGTTGAACTTCTGAAGTTTGATTAAGAACAATTAATTCTAAGTATTTTATTTTAATTAATTTGTAAATCATGGTAAAACCGTTACATATATTACACTGTCTTCATAGCATTTCGTTCAGCCTTCATCGGGTTTTTGGCGCATAGGATAACGCGTCTGCCTATGGAGCAGGAGATTGCAGGTTCGAGTCCTGGCAAGCTCGGTGTTTTTATTTTTTCAGATCTTTTATTCAACATAAATGAAATAATCCTAAAAATACAAAGCTTGGATAATTTTTGTTACGAAGTACGGGCTTGTGGCGTAATGTATAACGCGTTTGCACTCGAGGCAAAACATTGCAGGTTCGAGTCTTGGAAAGCTCGTTGTCTGTCTATTTTTGATGAAGAATCTTAGTATATAAAAGGGAAAGTTCTTAAATAACGAACTTTCAATGAAATGTGCGCGTGCTGGCGCGTGGTTTAGAAATAACTTTTTCTAAATCTATACAAAAAGGTCAACTAAACTTAATTGAGTCACCAACCGCCTTTTTATATAAAATAAGTTACCACCCGCCTATCTATGGTGAATTAATTTACAACCTGCCTACCAATTGTGAATTAATTTACCACTCCCCTGCCTAGGGATGTAAGTCGGAAAATGCGGAAAATGACCGAGCTATATTTCTCCGCTACCGGTTTTTCAATTAAAAAGTTAAAACTTTAAAATTTTTCAATTGCCTTTCTTTTCAAAACATTCATTATTTTGTTTTAGGTGAATTCGGAAGGGTAAAACATTGTCCAAGGGTACAGAGTCTAGTGATCCCTATTTTCTATAGGAAAAGCTCACTATAGAATTCATTTACCATCGCTTGCATGCATAGTGTTACTGTTTGCTCTTATGACGGTATAAGGCGTTAGAGAGTCGAGACCTAACCGTTAAGAGACCCAAGTGAAACTAAAACTATCAGGCATAAAGGATAGTGATCGTTTGCGTCATTGTAAGGGAAACGAGGTGTTATGTTGTTAATGTTATTAAGTTTGTTAACCCTGTTTAAAGTCACAAATTAAGGGAAAATCAACCACTAATATTTGGTGGTACTTTAATAAATCTACTAAAGATGGCAAAATAACTGGAGAATGTTTTAAATCTTTAAAAGTTAGATAAATTGACTCAAAGCTCACATAATTGCTAGTTGTATATTTTTCCGATTAGCGGAAAATTTTCCGCGAAGAGGAAAATTTTCCGCGTTTTATTTTTCCGGAAAATTTACAACCCTACCCCTGCCAAATAATTTAAAATTTCCCATAAAATAATGAGAGGCACTTGGAGGGAGTCAATATGCTCACGAACATCTTACTGGAACATCGAATTATGAAGTTTGACAAGCATATTATTAATTTTATAATAGATTAATACAAATTAAGGCTGAAGGAACAGATATTATATAAAAAAGACTTGGTTTGCCCAAGCCTTAAAAACAAAACGATAAGAGTTTTTCCAGTTGTCTGAAGCGCGGATATTATTTTTTTCTATTGAATTTTAAAGACAATCCGTATTTTACTACTATTTAGAATTTAATTCAATCACCTGATTTTACTGCTAATTTACTAAAAATTAATTGAAATAAAAAAATTACTTATCTCAGATTTTTCAACAACAATTCCATTTTACTGAATCATTTTATCATGTATTTATAATTTTGAGGGATATCGTGTGAATTTAATCAAGTTGACTCTTTCTTTTTTAATTTCCGAGAATTTTCCATTCAAAAGGTTTTAAACACATCAAGTTTTCATAATGTTGTCAAATAAATAGCAACTCAACCAACACTTCTAAAATCTTCCCCACAAGTACTGATATACACAGTTCAATAATTGTGACTCTGCTTAAAGAAGAAACGAACCCCTTTATCAAATACAAGAAAGGTGATAACAGTCCCCTATTGTATTCGAAAAGACCGCATATAATACATTATAAATGAGAGTATTATTTGAAAATTAAAGTACGTTCTCCATTGAAAAGAAAAAATTCATGATAAAATGTTTATGGAAAATGAAATTGTTCATGAAAATCTGAGATAAGTAGTTTTTTATTTCAATTAATTTATAGGAAACTAATCCATTAGCAGTAAAATCAGGTGATTGAATTAAATTCTAAAGAGTAGTAAAATACGGATTGTCTTTAAAATTCAATAGAAATAAAAATAATATCCGCGCTTCAGACAACTGGGAAAACTCTTATCGTTTTGTTTTAAGGCTTGGGAAAACCAAGTATTTTTATATAATAATATCATGGCTACTGTATCCCACGAGTATTGAATTGATCAGGCATCAACTCTCAAGTTTATGCGGCCCTCTTCGTATTTTTTTAGTGTATCCGAGAAACTGCACAGCCTTAGATTATTATTGGGTACTAAACAACCTTAGCACATTGGTGTATGTACTTCAAAATGATTTTTGATCAAGTATGATTTTGGAAGGAAGTTAAGGTGGTTTGAAGTTGTATACACAAGTGCAATATATTTTACACAACTTTCTCTACCAGTGTGGGATTTTGCACACGATCCTGTAGAAAGGTTCGCACGCCCTTGGGAGTCGTAAATATGGTAATGCATTATGTTTTACACCCGTTATCCCTATTCTTGAAGACATGCACTCAGAAGTAAAGACCAACTTTAACTTGAACCTTTAAATCACCTCGCCTAATTGAGAACTACAATATCTATCAAAATTAGAAAAAATCACTTTATTTTTGAACAAACAATTATCTTCTAGGGCTCCTTCGAGTGTGCGCACGTAAGTTTTTTGCTCCTGAAAACCTCACGTAATCCTAGGGTTAGCACTAAAGTTACAATAAGAGTGAAGTAATTATAACATAGTCCAAATTAGACCTTGTACTGACTGAATATTGGTTGAATATTCTACTCAAATGGACAATTACTGCCTCAAAAACTGTATTTTTGGCCTGAAAGATGAAAATGCTGGAGTAATGGCTATCTGCGATATATTCCTTGGGTGCTACCACATAGCTTGTGTTTGTATCAAGGCATCTGAAGCAAAACGCTTCTACTGCTGCCCGATATGTAGAAACCGAATGAAAGAAGCTTTCAAAACCACCAAGGAATTGGATTAAACAACGGATCAGATATTAACCCTTAAAATTGAAATACAAAAACTCAGAACAGAACATGTAAGTTTTGCCAAAAATAAATGTAAATGCGGAGACCGAATTAATGTTATGGAAGCCCAATTTAAAAAATCTCCCAAAGTTTTGCCAGTTTACAAAAGATAGTATCCGACACCGACAAAAATGGTAAAACCTCGGACGCTCCAGCGTCACCATGGTTTTTGGGTTTATCTGCAAGAATATCAACCCTTGAGGCCCAACAAAACCACAACCAAACGATGCTGGAATCTCTATTATATCCCGACCACGGCTCCCTGTTGTCCTGGGAAGGATGCAGATGGATAAAAGAGAAGTAGTAATACTATCGTGGAACCAGGATAATATATCAACTAGAACCACAATACCCAAAAGACTCTTCTCCCAGGCACTACGAGCAGAATTTACCCCGCAACCAGCTGAACTCGTTCCACTAAAGAAGAAGGGGAAAGAGAAAAGTATGGGCCAAATGCCACAGGAAATGGCTAACTACTGCGAAATAAGGTCCGCAGAAGAACTTGACGAGTATTTTATTTCGAATTTCTGAATCAAAGCCACGGAGGAAAACATCACTACCTCATGAAACACGACAAAAAGCCGCTTCCTATCAGAAGGACACGCAGTTTCAACATCGACTGGAGATCCTTCATTGTCAGGTACACGAATGACACACCAATTATATGTGAAGCAAACCTTTGGCCGGCTGGGGTTACCGGCTCTAAATTTGGATCTAAATACCGGGATTTTTATCTGGGGACTCGATGAACACCCAATGGCCTTGGTCTTATCTTACGTGCCTAACTCGAGGTTTGTGGTCTCGATACGTCACAAAACTCAATCATCAGCAGACATAGAAAACCATCTTAATGACCTTGGCTAGATTGTGTTAACGTCAAGATCAATGTACACAACGTTCTACTTCGAGTTTAGCACGAAGTTCGATTCAACAGTCCTTGACATGCCAAATTGACCACGCCCTATAATGATACCAAGGTTTATTTCAAAGATAATTAACGGTGGGCACGGGAAAGCACAAGGTGGAAAGTTTCACATAGGAAACCCGCTTCCACCCAGCAATCCAGTACAATGACGCGATGCAACTGACCCTTCAATTTTACCCACTGTTAATAACAAACCCAAAGGATTGAGAATTCCCCATATAATCATCAGAAGCCTACTTCAATGTGTTACCGATATTGCGTACATACTGACTGAATACCTACTGCACATACTATGTATTTCAGAGACATGGCAGACAGACTCGATTCCGGATGTAGGTGTAAATATTCCAAATTATACTCTTATACACCGCCTGGACAGATTGGGAAGAAAGGGTGGAGGTCTTGGTGTTTTACTACAAGGATAAATTTAACCGTCGTCTTATCACCGTCAGACGGCTCCCTTCTAGAATGCATGTGGTGCACCCTGGAAGCAACCAAGTACAAAAGACTAGTTATAGGAACCTGTTACGTTCCCTCAAATTTGAGCCATGCTAGCAGCGGCCATGACCTTAAATCTCAAATACAAAGCCTCACTCTGAATGTCGACAATGACGAAATTTTAATCCTTGGACATTTTTACACCGATCTACTATCCACAAATAACGTAACAATCAGGAACTTGAAATATCCTACTTTTGAATTTAACTAGCTAATAACGAACCCTTCTAGAACTACACTAACTATCGAAACAATCTTGGACCAAATATAATTTTCCGACACGAATATCATTGACAACCAGCATAGCGCTTGGGATATCAGAATACGACATGATACACTGCGTTCACAAAAGAAAGTGTCCTAAAATTCCCAAAATCCTAACTGCATTCAGAGATTACTATAAGACCTCCGCTGATGTATTTGTGAAGACAATAAAGGATAGCTTAACCCTGGTTAGTGTCACCATAGTAGAGGTGGATTGTGCCGTCCAAAAAAGAACTCGGTTATAACCGAAACGATTGACAAACTAGCACCTTAGATAACAAGAAATATCAGTCATAACAGGATCCCCCATGGCTTAATAGAGAAATTAAGCATTTGATGCATCTTCGCTATGTCTGTTATTGAAAAGCTGTACTCCGAGTCCAGGCCGACGCCGTCTTGAGACCCAGTACAGAAACCAAGTGACAGTGAACAAAGAAAATTGTTTCACAAAAATATGCCTATTGGGAAACACGGATCAGAATCCGCATGGAAAATATTAAAGCCCTTCTTGAAAATGAAGAGCCCAGCCATAAATACCATAGATCTTTAAGGAAATACTATAGACTCACGTAATGATATTGCTACTGAATTACATCGCTACTTTTCATCAAGTCATCAAATTATTATCCCTACTAATCTCAATGTCGAACCGGAAAATCCAGAACTTATTAAGTTATTTCACATTCAAAATATCTCGGAGGAATCCGTTTTCAATTACCTTAAGAAAACAAAACCAAAGAATGCCACGGGTTCCAGCAAAGATTGTTCAGTCCCTGGCATGAATTGCCTCACCTTTCATAACTAAAATAATAAATACATCCTTTAAAGAAGGAACATTCCCAGTGGTATGGAAAACCGCGAAGGTGTAACCCAGTTATAAAAAAGGCGATACAACGAAGATGGAAAACTACAGATAAGTTTCTGTCCCCCCTTGCCTCTCAAAATCACTCGCACACTTTGCGCACAAACAACTTTACGAACTTGTTTCTGACAATAACCATCTACACAGACTACAATCTGGTTTCTGACAAGGTTACTAGACCGTTTCGAGCATCCTCTATCTTCTCGAAACTACAATTAAGCGACTTAGTATGGGCCATTACTTTGGTCATGAGTGAATAATATGTTAGCTCCCTATAAGTTACTCAGGTAATTAATTTTTATACTCCAGCGTTTTCTCCCGCGCCGCCGGCTTCCCAATTATATGCGACGCTCTGCGGCCGCCACGTGAACGAAAATCTTATTTACGCTTCTTTCCGGTTTTTCTCCGGAAGCGCGTGTAGTGGAAGCTAGCCAATGATATCGGAGCTATTTAAGCAGCCGAATATTTCGCTCAGTAGCCTCGGTTAAGAAAACAGTTAAGAGATCAGTGGATTGGATTTAGCTCAGTTGTATAATTTTCTGGTTTCAAGTCACAATAACAACTCTTATCTTTAGCATTATTTATCAATATCGGTAAATTGCATCGAGTTGCTTCATTTTTTTGTCTCAGTACTGATACAAACGCCATGATTTAATGTTAAATTGTTAAAACATAAAAATTCACGACTAAAACACTCCCTTGGTGAAAAAGCAGCCGACGACTCGAGGTTGAGGAGCCGTACGAGCGGGATTTTTTTCCGACAAGAGAGAGCGCAACATTCGGATTTTTTTCCCGCGCGGGCGAAATGAGAAGAAATCGCTGGATACATTACGCCTATGGAGCCTGAATAACTTATAGGGAGCTAACATATTATTAACTCATGGTTTGACAGAACACCAATTACGTAGCCTAGGGTGTCCGAATTTACAATTTCATATCATACTTTAGCACGAACATGGTATTATGTTACACTTTAATGTCTCTACTTTCAAAATATCAAGTTTTAAATGTAATTGAACCAAAGTTTCTATTTTCAAAATCCATTGGAAAATCACGAAAACTCAAAATGCAGTTTCGATATATCAATAATTTTGTCTTGTCGAGGTTGTCTCCCCCCCCCCGTTTGATGACATCACTATGACGTCATGGGAAAAAAGCGCGGGAATCCTATAGGCGTCTCGAGCTTCTCGCCAGTCTCAACTCTGTGTGGTCTTATAGCGGAGAGAGTGGCACCATCTCACGAGAAAAATAAATTTGTGACGTCAGCCTACAGGAAACGTTTTAGCCTTTCATAAAAAGTGGATTTCAAATAATTTCATATGAAGCATTTTCAAATGCGGCCAAATAAGCAGCAGAAATGGGAGAATTAAAAACTTGATATTTTTGAATTGACAGAAATTAATTCAATCCTTTGTTATATAAATCAGACCAGGTTTTTCAAACGAAGCTTCTCATTCCCTTTAAGAATGTGCCCAATGTTTCATAAAGTGCCTTGAGTTGACGGCCGATACTTGGCTAGGTTTGTGACTCGATTACCCAATATTACGTAATAATTCCGGAGAGCGTGTTCAGCAGAGTGATCACCGCTTTTCCCATGAAATACATTAAGAATATGAGTCAAGATTTTAACTTTTCATGCGTGTTTTTAGGTTGTCAGGAAGCTTATTGCGTTGTGGAAATGGACGATCCACCACAGAAATTTCAAACAGCTTCTATTAAAGCTACAATCAGTCCATTTTGGGACGAACATTTTCTTTTGTAATATTTAGTCTTTAACTTTAAATAGTGGGTTTAATTTTCTGCTCTGGGGGTGCAGCTCTCGGAGGACTTCAGGGTTGCCACGGGTCAGGGAAAACCTGGAAAAGTCAGGAAATTTTAAAATTTCAGCAAGGTCAGGGAATTTCATTTTAGTGGGTAAAATATCTGGGGATAAGTCTTTGTTGAAAGAGTAATGAAAGTTTCTCCTCATCCTCTTCTCTTAACACAGAAAACTCGAGAGCAATCCTTAAAAATGCTGTCTAGAATTGTTTTTGTAAAGTTAACGCTCTCTAAAGAAATCTCTCGGACTGATATTTATAGTTAAAATGTTTCTTAATCATTTTGGTGCAACAAATACATTGGAAAACTTAATGGGGAGAGTTTATTTAATTATAAGCACCACTTAAAACGTGCTGTAAACATTCACACTTTCGGCCTTAAGGGTCAGGGAAAATCTCAGAAAAAGGTCGGGGAAAATCTCAGAAAAAGGTCGGAGAAAATCTCAGAAAAAGTTCAGGGAAAATCTCAGAAAAAGGTCAGGGAAAATCTCAGAAAAAGGTCAGGGAAAATCTCAAAAAAGGTCAGGGAAAATCTCAGAAAAAGGTCAGGGAAAATCTCAGAAAAAGGTCGGAGAAAATCTCAGAAAAAGGTCAGGGAAAATCTCAGAAAAATGTCGAAGAAAATCTCAGAAAAAGGTCAGGCAAAATCTTAGGAAAAGGTCAGGGAAAATCTCAGAAAAAAGTCAGGGAAAATCTCAGAAAAAGGTCAGGGAAAATCTCAGAAAAAGGTCAGGGAAAATCTTAGAAAAAGGTCAGGGAAAAATCTGAGAAAAAGGTCAGGGAAAACCTGGAAAAGTCAGGGAATTTGGTTCTGAAAATTCAGTGGCAACCCTGGACTCTGAAAAATTTGGGGTCTTCCATTTTTAATTTTGCGCACCATTTATTGACCGGCGGAAAAGTTAAAGCAAGCAATTTGATAGTCAAATCTCAGACTGCACGTAACCGGGCATGGACAGGCAAAGCCATGTTAAACCAGGCTGCGTAAACAAATGGCAACGCGTAGCACGCGTTCTCAGTCGTCTAATGAATACAGCAATTTATCGCCAAATGTTCCCTAAAGAAAAATTCCTCTGTAATGGTTCGGGATGTTTTTTAGCCAAGGCTTAATGTTGAACAGACTTTATAAACAATACCAGAGTGATATTTACAAAAACTAACTTGATAGATCGTTTATGAATCTTGAATGAGAGAGAGAGGCTAAAATAAATTAATACAAATTCAACACACTTTTATCATTTAGTCAGATTTTTCTGCCCATATCGGTGACTGGAGACCTCTACTCCTCGAAAAATAAAATGGCGTGAATTTTATTTACTAGGGTTTGGTGGAAAACTTCCAACATCCGCCGCCACAGCGCGAGTATCAGGCGTTGCTCTAAGCAAACCTAGCTCCCAATTCACTTACCTGTCCATGGGTTAGCTGGTCTGAGAAAAAACTGAAGCTGCTTCGGAAAAATTTCGTATTTTATTTCCGTATTTAATTCATGAATGATAGAGCTGCTCTCTTTGATGTAATAGTTCTTGTCCGCCAGTGATTTCAGAGCAGTCAAATTGAATCCACTATGCGTATTCCGATTAATTAATTTAAATAACCTAATAATATTTAATTCTTTCGTTAAAGTAATTTGAAGAATTCCTCGGCGGAAGTACTTTTTGAAATATATGATAAATCCAAACCAACTGTAGGTAAGTACCATTTACACACAGGGTGTTCGGACATTATTCCATAAAGAAGGGTTTTTAAGTTTTTGGCCGCCATTTAAAAAGATGGCAACAAATCGAACCCAAAAGACCATTCAGCCCGTCTATAGGTTAAAGGAAACCAGTGTATTAAATATTTGCGAAATCGGTTGAAACGCGGGGACTTTGTTGCTTAGAGAAGATTTTTTTTACATTTCTGGGCGCCATTTATTAAGATGGCGGCGGATTGGGGGGAATGTGTTCTTAGTCCGCGCCTACTACTTATGAGTAACGTTCCCGCGAGTTTTCAGCCTTCTAGGGCAAGTGCTTTGGGCTGGGCGCTGATTATCAGTCAGTCTGTCAGGACTTATGATTTATATAGATAAAGATTTTCCATAAGAATGACATTACCTATACTTCGTAATGGTAAAAACTTACAGCTCGAGCTAGTTCTGGGAGAACGACGCGAAAATTGACTACACTCGGTTTTGCAGAACTTCCATCTTCCTATTTAGTTTTGTACTAAGCCTTTGACAGCGCCCCAGTCACCACCAGGCGCAGGGGCGGACTGGCCATAGGGCCCCAACTGCCAGTGGCAGTGGGGCCCCAGTCGATGGGGGCCCTTCTTTTCATTGTTTGCATATTTCAAAATTGGTCCTTCACTAACTCAAAATAGTTACGCATCCATAAATCGGACATTGGTAAATGGCATCTCATAAGATAATGTTCATTTAATAATTTATAAAGCGGAAAGAGATAGTTTAGTAGTCTTATTGTTTTCGACTCTACTTTTATACCTTGGCCTATCCCGCGAGAAACAAAACTTAAAATCGGTTTATATTTTACTTTCATGCTTAGTGAGAACAGGGGAAAATAAGGGACTAAGAGCACATTAAGAGAAGGCTCAAGTTATAAAACTACTACTCTTCATCACTTTTTATACTGTATTTACTGTTTAAGCTCTAGTTGAAGATAAATATATTTTTAAGTTTTATATTTTTATTCATATTTTCACAACCATTACCCACTAGAATTAACCAAGGTCGAGGCCCGGCCGAACCCACGAGAGGGGGAAGCCCTCACATGAGCGGTTCCCGTATGAGCAGATTCCAAACTAGCGGTTCCCTAAATAGCGGTTCTCATAACAGCGGTTCCCTAAATAGCAGTTTTCCGGAAATGACAGTTTACCCATTACAGCAGTTACCGATACAGTTGTTCTCGTAAACGCGGCGTACCGTTACAGCAGTTCTCAAAAGAGCAGAAAAACGGGGATGCGAAAAACTATAGTTATTTATTATGGTGTAGGCTGGGTTATATGAACTCAAATAGAACTAGGTCAGATACGGAAAATTGGGTTTGGTTAAAGTTGATTATTTGAACTCAATAGTATTAGGTCAGGTCAGGTTGCTTTGGGTTGGGATTTTAAGGGTTTTTTCCGTTTGGTTTGAGTTAGGTTAGTTATATTTTCGAAATAGTGTAACAATGTTATGCCTTTTCCAAAATATTGTTGTTTATCTTCATTGACTTTCCAATTCATAATATGCCTTTTCCAAAAATATATGTCACATTACCAATGTTACGCCTTTTTTAAAATATTGTGTTTATCTTCA
This sequence comes from Phalangium opilio, assembly GCA_019434445.1. Lineage (NCBI taxonomy): Eukaryota > Metazoa > Arthropoda > Arachnida > Opiliones > Phalangiidae > Phalangium > Phalangium opilio. Next base: position 94,904 of record JAEQBA010002126.1, read on the forward strand.
TTGACTTCCCAAATAATAATATGCCTTTTTTAAAAAATTAGGTCACATTACTAATTAAATGATCACTGAATAAACTAACATAAAAACCAACGAACATAACTGTATTGTTAAGAAATGCTCAAAACTCAAGACAAACACTGCTATTTCCTAAAATAGCAGCTGCTATTTCTTGAAGAGCAGTTTTGATTAACGCCGCTGTTTTTTGGAATCGCGGTTGCTATTTCGAGAACTGCTCTTCCGAGAATTGCTGATACGAGTTACAACCCCCGAGAGGTACGGGCCCATGGAAAAAGGACCGAACTGCCCCCTCTTTCGACGGCCCTGTGCATTATAACGACATACTCCCCTCTCATTTTAGGGATCGGCTTGGGGGGCCCTTTTTAAAACAGTGGCAGATGGCTGTGCAGCTTGCCAGTCCGCCCCTGACCAGGCGTCGCTTTACGAGAATCTATGAGCTACGTCACTTTATGACGAGCTCTCAGTAACCAATGCACAATCTTACGGAACATATCCTATGAACTTATGATCTCATATAAAGGCCTATGTCCACAGAAGTCTGTTTACATGCCGCGTTCGCTAAAGTCGCATGATCGTGGACAGCGTTTTATTCTATACGCGATTTACAAGGGAAAAGTAACTGTTTCTCAAAGGGAGGATGAAGTAGAAAATCAACTGATTTTACGGATGACACCTTGATTAAAAGGGCGCCACCAGAGGCGTGCTGGCGATCTAAGCCTACACACGCGTAAACGTAGCTAGGAGTTGCTTTTGCTTCTTGCAAAGCTGCCGCTCCCTTTAATTACTTTGTCTTTCAGTTTCTAACTTAATTTTAAGGGGTCTTCTGTAAAACACCAATCGTAACTTGTTTAGGGTGGCTCTTAGGGCACAAAATTTCATAAAACATAGACTCAAAATCGCCCATAGAACACTTGTACTACAGTCCTATCACCCTTTTGAAAGTACAGCCTGTATTTTGCTATCATTTGTTTACGCTGACCAATCTTTAACATCTTTTTCATATTCAAATGATATTTCAGGCCGGACAAAGGAGCGCAAATCCTTTATGGGAACATTAAGGAAACGGTTGAGTTTCAAGAAAAACCGTTCGAAATCTATGGACCCCAATGGTCAAGATGGTCAACAAAGTCCATCTGGCAGTCGTAGCGCTTCCAATGATCGTTCCAAATCAGCTCCGGGATCTCGGGAACAATGGGCAGGCCGACATCCGAGTAAGTATTAACCCTGTTTGTTTATTACAGGGTTCATACAAACCTGGAAAAATCAGGGAAATAAACAGTTGACAAAAACCTCAGGGAAATTTCAATTTTTTAGTAAAATTCAGGGAAATCAGGGAAATTTGGAAGTTTTAGTAAAATTCAGGGAAATCAGGGAAATTTGGAAGTTTTAGTAAAATTCAGGGAAATCAGGGAAATTTGGAAGTTTTAGTAAAATTCAGGGAAATTTCGATTTTTTAGTAAAATTCAGGGAAATTTGGAATTTTTAGTAAAATTCAGGGAAATTTGGAATTTTTAGTAAAATTCAGGGAAATTTGGAATTTTTAGTAAAATTCAGGGAAATTTGGAATTTTTTGTAAAATTCAGGGAAATATGGAATTTTTAGTTAAATTCAGGGAAATTTGGAATTTTTAGTAAAATTCAGGGAAATTTGGAATTTTTAGTAAAATTCAGGAAATTTGCGTCAAACAGTAATTAAGCAAAATGTTCATAAACATAGGATTAACATTACACTCAACTTTGGAGGCTCATAACTCTGGTTCTATTAGAGATACGGGGATGTTCTTTGATTATGTAATAGTCCTATTTGCCCTTAACGTTAAAATTGGCTCCATATGACAATCCATAAACGGGAAAAACCTGGAAAATTCAGGGAAATATATGGGGAAAAACCTGGAAATCTCAAGAAATCTGTTTTCCAAAAATTGTATGAACCCTGTATAAGTTTGAACAAAGTACGTTTCTTCAAAACGGGTATAGAGATGCGAGTGATTGGAATTACATTAGCGTGAATTTTGAAATTTATAAATTCCCTTGTCAAAGTGATTTAGCTTCTATCAGGGATAGGTATAATTACCTCTCCGAGTGACGTATGTCACGGAGAGGTTCTGTAACGATCGTGTGTGTCTGTCTGTGTGTCTGTGTGTCTGTCTGTGTGTCTGTGTGTGTGTCTGTTGTTACACCCACGTGACCGCGTTCGCAGTTTCCAAATCGGAGCAAACGTGTTCGCCATTTCCGAACTGCTTTCACAGTCACGGAAATGGCTACTCTATGGCGAGTTCTCACACCACCATCTTCTGGTCTTTGTCCATCCCACACGGACACCAGTCTGTACTTACAGGCTTCTAATCACCAGCATCTTATGGCCTTCGTCCATCCCACATGGACACCAGTCTGTACACACTGGCTTCTAACACCACCATCTTCTGGTCATTGTCCATCCCACATGGACACCAGTCTGTACACACTGGCTTCTAACACCACCATCTTCTGGTCTTCGTTTTTGTCCATCGCACATGGACACCAGTCTGTACTTACTGGCTTCTAACACCACCATCTTCTGGTCATTGTCCATCCCACATGGACACCAGTCTGTACACACTGGCTTCTAACACCACCATCTTCTGGTCTTTGTTTTTGTCCATCCCACATGGACACCAGTCTGCACACCTGGCTTCTACTCCATCGTCATCGTTTGGTTTAAGACATTCGCGGCGATCAGCTAGGGTTACGAGAAACGTCTAGCCTCCCTAGGGTGGGTTGTCCACGATAGGTTTTCGCAATTGCGGTTGTTCTTGCTTTTAACTGTAGTTCGACACCCTTATATACTACCTATTTGAATAAGGCGAAGCAACCGGCGTATGCTTCATTTCAAACGCCAATATTAGTCAAGTCTCTCAAGAATGTTTAATTGTTCTTTTTTAAAACGATGTAACGTTCAATAAGGCGAATAACTAGCGAAGAAAATATTAAATATTAATTATATTCATTTTAATATTTAAGATAATCTTGTTTCTCAATTCAAAATTAATACGGAAAGAGTTAAAAAGCAATCTATGCTTTTGTCTGTGTGTGTCCGTCCGTTGTTACAGTAGTGCGCTGCGTTAGAAGTTCGTTTTGTTTTGATGTGTAAAGGAATCCTACAGAACCATAATATTCCCTTTATCCTTAATATAAAGTGAATATGTGGAAATACTTTTCGTAATTATGATGCATTTAGTACTTTTGTAGCTTTAAAGCTCTATTTCATTTTGATATTCCAAAAATGTTTTTTAATATTATTATTTAAAATGGATGTTTATATATTACCTAAGCTATACTACATCTGTTTATAGCATAATCCTTTCTAAAGTGAATACAAGTACAATGCTACTATGTTGGTCAAATGAACTTTAATGTGTCAATAGGCCTAGTGAACCAAAAAGTAAACGCTTTGGTTTGGATTTCGTTTCTGTAATGCAGAGACATTAACGGTTCAGAGTGAGCCGAAAGTTAAGTACACTTTAGGCTTAGATATTATAATCATGGTGGAAATCTGGGCCGCGTTCAGCAGAGCCCAGCGCTGTTAACAGTGTCCTACATAACGGGATTTTGTTTTTGAATTTTGACGTCATGGTGCTTAGCGCTGAGCTAGCGCGGTCTTCAAAGAAAATAGTCGGCTTTTTGGATAACGTGACGTAAAACGTGTAGTTCTCAGCTTGGCGAAAAAACCATGGATGAATTAATACAAATAGCTCTTTGGGACTATAGCTATTTAATTGGCGTGAAACCAGTTGATCACGCGAGAATTTTGAGAGATATGCTTGTTTCTAATTTTAATTATAAAAGTTGTTATCTATCTCTATAAATATGTTATCATACAATTTTTGTTAAGCCTTGGTACCTTGCACGCTTTATTGCGCTAGCGTCATTTATAAAATGCCGATGACCGGAGAGAAGCTATGACGACAGAGCTCACCAGTAAACATTTCCAAAATCCGCTGTCTTTTTTGGTGAGCTCTGCTGAACGCAGCCCAGACCAGTGAAAGGTCTGATCGTAATCGGATAATAGCTTCGTGTTTTCATGCTTTTTATGGTACGCATTTACTTTTAGTGTGTGTAGCCACAAATAAGCTTTGGTGTTATGTAACGTTAACAGTCATGTTGACAAACTAAGAAAATCGTTGAGGTGAAACGAGAGGATAGTGTTTATATGGCAACCCTGTTGTGAATATGGCTTTGAACATAGAGGGCATACAGTTGAGGAGTAGAAAATTGGGCCTTTACAAACACGTAAAGGTAGTATCCCTCCAAAGTTTTATCTCTTCATTTCCCGTTTCTCCCCCATCGGATGATTTTAATGTGTACAAGTATATCATTATTGGATGTAAAATGTCGTCTGATTTACAGTATATTTGCTATGCTTTGTATACTGCTTTAATATTTCATACATTTTAACTTAAGAAACATTTCCATATCTGGGTAAATAAGTTTGTAAGTAGTCGTCTTGACTCGGAGAGGTCATATTTTGGTTTTCCCAACTTGTTTTAGAATCAGGAATGGAGAACGGTTAGTATTTACTTCAGTTATTCCGACTCATAGCCCAGTATAGAGCCCCTCTCTTCAACACGTAACGAAAAGTTAAAATTATCTTATTGGCTGCTCACTTAGATTACGTTTTGATGACGTTGCTGACGGGGATGGCGAAAAATACGTAATTACTTTTGTCGCTATGACCCGCCTCTTCTTTCATACTTTGACGCGCGCACAGATTACTCTGTTCTCCATTCCTGCTTCTAAAATTACGTCTATAACTGCTTCTATTAAGTGGAAAAAGAAGGACAGAGCTATTTATTTTGAGACTTCTTTAATAGTATGTTTTTGGACTTGAGGTGCTCTAATTCACCTTATTCCCTTTCGCCGGAAGTTAGGCTTAGCTCGGGATTCATGGGGGTGAGTAACGGGAAGAAATTGGTCTGTCGTCTGCTACAAAAGCCAAAAATATGTACTGTAGCGGACGACAGACCAATTTCTTCCCGTTACTCACCCCCATGAATCCCGAGCTAAGCCTAACTTCCGGCGAAAGGGAATAAGGTGGATTCGAGGCTCCTCGAGTTCCCTAAATAGCAAAAAGATTTTAAATTAATACGGTTATATCGTGTGTAAATTACCATGGTAAAATAATTGGATGCCATAGAGCCGTAATTTATATTGGTAAATAACGAACTCGCATCTCTAATTATGAGTACCTTCTATTTTACCCAAATTCTATAAACCTTGAAAGTGTTGTGTCGTAAATATTTTGTGCTTTTTGTATTCAATTTGGCCTCTGCTCGAGGATTAAATGTAAAATAAAAGGTGAGGAGTTTTTGATACAAGATATCCCTAAGCATGAATTTGTAAAAAAAAAATACTTCTTGGAACCAAGAGCTATTTCAATTTGGGGGAAAAGGAGAGCTTTTGAGGCGGGGTTTCGCCAGTCCCCGCCCATGCGCCTTATTGTTCGCGAAATTTAGCATTAAGTTCAGCGGAGGTAGGGTGAAAAACTGAAAACCGGCTCCGTTTATTGGCAAGGCCAACTGTGACGTTTCCCCCCCTTTAATTGATATAGCTCTGCACGCGTTATACAAAAGTAACTCCCTTATTTTAATTGTGTTGTTTTGGAGCCATCTGGTGAGCGACGCGTGAACTAGCAATTAGGGTGTGCGCAAAGGGGTGAAAATCTCCCCTACTAATCGTCAGACCCTCACTTAGCCAATCAGGAGCCTTCCCTGTGCACTACCCTTTCACTCTGCCGCCATTTTGGTTGAAAGGGGAAACAAAATGGGGAGAATTTTACTAGGGTTTGGGTGAAAAACTTCCAACATCCGTCGCCACAGCGCTAGTGTCCGGCGTTGCTCTAAGCAAACCTAGCTCCCTGTCCATGGGTGAGGTGGTCTGAGGTTCTATGACATTTTGCCCTAAGGGCCACCGCTTACGAGTTATGATTGGAGTGTTTTAACGATAACCACTTAACATAGAACAAGTCACGAAAATCTTTTCTTAAATTCTACGTGTGGCGGTACTTGTATACGATTTCAAAATCGCCAATGATTACACGTAACTCAGACGAAACCGTTAATCACCGTCTCATTTAGAGGCCGACTTCCAGCGAAAAGGGTTCTAGCGAATTGAAAACCGAGCATAAAGACTAACAATGGAGCGACCTTGCCGATTTTCGAATTCCCACTGGGTCAAAAGTTGGAAGGGTTCTCGCTAACTGACAGCCGTGCAATGTGGTTCTAGCGAACTGAAGATGAACAATAGAAATCCTTTTCAATTTATTACCTCTCGAATTTTAGCTTTCCCCTGAACGAAATTCTCTATTGCGTATCTTCAGTTCGCTAGAACCACTGATTGCACGGCTGTCAGTTAGCTACAGAACCCTTCCATCTTTTACCCCAGCGGGAATTCGAAAATCGGTGCACGGTCGCTCTGACATCGTAGTCTCTATGCTCGGTTTTCAGTTCGCTAGAACCCTTTTCGCTGCTGGAAGTCGGCCTTAAAAAATCACGAGTTAAATTCATCAATCCCTTTTAAAAGTATCAACGAAAATCACCAAAATGAGCGAAAACTATTATTAGTGAATAATGCGGTAAATTAGTAGTTTAGAGCGAAATATGGTTAAGTACCGGCCCGTCTGTAGAGTTTAAGTTAGCACAGTCCTTTGAAACCCCATTTGGTGGACAGTTTTCTTTATTTCATTTGATAATTATTACTTTTTACATTATTTTGACAAATCACTTTTGCTTGTATTGGAGTCGTAGTTGTTCTTATTATCTAATGATTGTTCTTGGTCTAACGCAGCTGGGAATTCGGTTGTTCCAGGCGGTGGCAGCACTCGAAGCAGCGTCAGCGAAGGCTCCGGATTCAGCGGCGCTTCCAGTCGTACCATTAGTCTATTATGTAAGGTCCCCATAAGTATGAGTCCCCAATTAGGTCCTATACTGCCGGCATTGTACTCCTATTAGCATTTTGAAAATTTGGCGGGTACCATAAAAGCGCCATCTACAGTTCGGTTTTCTTGAAGGTCAAAGCATTATCGGACAAGAATAATCAACTAACTCCTCTTCTCCCGATGAATCTCTTTAGCGCCAATATAAAATGTTCCGCGTTGATACTGGAAACTAGTTCTAGATGCACGGCTCTGGTAGTTGAACAGGTGAAAAGAGCGATGTAGCTTTTTGATTGCTGCGTCCAGGACTTGGATTCCGCGTCATAATGCTTGGTGATAACTGGACCGGCAAAATCCACTCCAGTCGCTTCAAATGGAACGTTTGCAACAACTCTCTCTGGTGGTAACGGTGCGGTGTCGTGATTGAGAGGTTTCGATTTCCAGATCCTACATTTTTGGCATTTTGAGAGGACGCTCTTAATTATTTGCCGACCTCTTGGAACCCAGAATCTTGATCGCAGATTAGCTAACGTGACGCTAACACCCATATGTTTCTGGTCGACGTGATGTTTCATGATTAGCAAGTGAGTAAACGGATGGTCTCCTGGTAGAATTATTGGATGTTTTTCGTCGTAGTCCAAATTCGAGAACTGAAGTCTCTCACCAAGCCGTATAAGGTCGTCGTCGTCTATGAAACCCTTTAAGTCAGATACTTCCGAATCTTTTGCTATTGGTGTGTTGTTCTTGATAGCCATGATTTCCCTTTGATATGATTCGTGTTGAACCTTCTTAATCCAGTATCTTTCTGCATCCAGTATTTCTTCGGTGGTGAGAGTTCCCCTCAGTCGGTTTCCTTGTTGCCGTTTTGAATTGGTCAGGAATCGTTTAATCCAAGCTATTATTCGTACTACTCTCTCATAGTTCGAATAATCTATCAATTTCAGGAGTGGTTCTGTCTCCAGCGTTTTAAGAGTCATAGCCGTTAGACTTTCAACATCCCTTGAATTGGGTCTTCGTTCGATTTCGATTTTTATTTCGTCTTCTTCTGTGAAACCGTTATCTCTAGGTTGGTCTGGCCATTCACCCTCCGGTTCTCTTAGAAATTTTGGACCTTTCCACCACAAGTCATTCGATATAAGCTCCGTGACATTTAACCCTCTAGTCAAAAGATCTGCTGGATTAAGGCTTCCTTTGACGTGTCTCCATAAAATCGGGTCGTAAGAGTTTTGGATTTCGCTTGTACGGTTACTGATAAATGGTTTCCATTGTTTTGTGGTGCCCTTGATCCATGAAAGAGTTATCGTAGAGTCACTCCAAAAATGTATCGTTGGATTTTCTTTAGCAAAATATGACCGAACAGTGGTCATTAGTTTTGTCCCAATAACGGCTCCCATAAGTTCCAATCTGGGAATTGTTAACTTCTTGAGTGGAGCGACCCTTGACTTGGCTATTACTATGTTCACATCTACATCTCCATTAGAGTTCTCGATCCGGAAATAAATCGTTGCGCCGTACGCTCTTTCGCTGGCATCGGTGAAGCAGTGTAACTGAAGTTTGTCTCCTTGAGTTGCTCCGTAAAATCGAGGGATTTTTATTTCTTCTAGGTAACGTAACTCCAAACACCAGGTTCGCCATTGTTGCTTCAAATCTTCGGGAAAAGTTTCATCCCATTGTTTACCTCTCTGCCATATTTCTTGAAATAGACATTTGACTCGAATCGTGAATGGAGTAACGAATCCAATTGGATCGAATATTCTTGATGACGATTGAAGTATAAAGCGCTTCGTATCTTCTCGGCTACGGAGAAACTCCAAAAGGTTTGTGACATCAAATCTAAATTCATCATTGCCAGGTTGCCAGGTTAGGCCCAATACTTTTAAGGACACTCCATCGGGTTTTAGCATCTTGATTTCGGTTTCTTCAAGGTTCCCAAGTTGATTTTGAAGCCCTCTTGAATTGGACTGAAACTTTCTCAGTGGCATCCCTGCTTCTTGAAGGATTAATTTAGCTTCAAGGGCTAATTTTAGCGCGGCATCTTCGTCGTGAGCTCCACCCAAGAGATCGTCTACATAAAGCGAATTCTTCAACAGTTCGAACGCCTCTGGGTAATCTTTCTTGTACTTGTCTAGGTGATGGTGAATAGTAGCCGCCAGAAGGTATGGACTTGCGTTTATCCCAAAAAGGACTCTTGTCATCCGCAGAACAATCTTCTCAGTAGTTCCGGAACCCAATTTGCCATCTTTAAGCCACAAGAATCGAGTAACATCACGGTCTTCTTCGGTTAGTGCAACTTGTAAAAATGCCTTCTCGATGTCACCAGTGAAAACTACTTTATGTTTCCGGAACTTGAAAAGAGTCCCAAAAGGTCAACATTGAGTGTCGAACCAGGATGAAGGCAATCGTTTAACGATGGTGAGCCAATAGCGTGAGACGAAGCATCAAACACAACTCTCGTCTTAGTCGTTACTCGATCCTGCTTTACAACTTCACGATGAGGCAAATAGAATGTGCATCCGGGTATTCCATCTCCTTGAACCATTTCAGCAAATCCATTATCCAGATACGTTCGAATGACTTCTGAATAGTCTCGAAATAGGTTAGGATCTCTTCGGAATTTCTTCAGTAGATGCTCAAATCGTCTCTCGGCTACGGCTAGGTTGTTGTTCATAAGTACTGCATTGCTTTTCCACGTCAGAACCACTGTATACCTATGTCCATCGTATTTTATCTTGGAGTCGAAGTCACGTTGTATGGTTTCTTCAGTAGCAGACTTTTCAGAAGGTTTATCTATGATGCCCAAGGAGTCAAGATCCCAGAATGCTCTTAATTCTCTTGAAATACAGCGGTCTTCTTCAGTCTCAGAACAGGCGTTTAAAACGCATACGTATGTAATCCACTCTCTCTGGTTTCGATATATGTGTTATGTGCTGGACCCAACAGGGACCATCTTCTCTGATGGGGGATTATGTCCTACATTCCGATAGCATGTATCGCCATTTTAACGGTTATGTTGAAAGCTGACAGCTTTATATTTGTAAGCGATAATCGAAGATATCATACTATAGATAATAAACACATTGATAAGTGTATTATATAATTTTAATTTTTTATTGTTTAACGCCTGTGAAAATTTGTCTATAAGGCCACATCGACATAGTCTCTTCCATCGTCTAAATTTTTCTTAAATAAATATTACAGACAGGATTTTAATGCTAATCCACCTTATTCCCGATGAGTATGCTAAGGCTTATAGCACGATTTTAACCGATCTATCTATAGGCTTATAGCACCATTTTAACCGAACTATCTAGTTCAAATTATGCGTCGTCTGTTTCACATTAGAAGCGTTTAAAGTCTTTCTAATATTAAGCGGGAAATACATCATCTTGACCAAAATTTTCCGTTAAAAATCTTGCGCTTAGACTTGGCACAGGCATTGGGAATAGGATGGATTCGTTCGAAATTGTACCCTACCGCGGCCCTTCCTAAATTTCAACCCTGGTGACGGCCCTGGACAAAGCGCGTTTGTTTAAATTATGAAATAGAAAAGTAGCAATATTATACGCTCGAGACTGGAGAACCGCCCTATTCGTGGTTTGCGGTCGGGCCCAACAAACGTCGTTACGCCACTGAGATCATGGGATAGCCATACACAAACATTATCGTTGTTTGGAAAGTGGGAAGAATTTTAAAACTAAATGCTTCAACCTCACCTCACGAAAAACTGCTGGGTTGTATTTTTCGGTGTCCATTAAATAATACTAGTGTCGACCTGCTTTCAATTAATCAATACAATCCTAACTGTATATTAAGCAATGAAATCAAGTGTTTTAGATACGTAGGAGATTCGGCTCGTTCTAAAGTTGAGGCGTACTAACGATTTTGTAACGACGCAATGTTTATTTGACATGGTTTCAATTTCTTTGATGGGATGGATCCTCGCATACGAACGCAAACCAACTATTAGGATGAAAACTATAAGCGTTTTTGGAATTAATTGCCGAGCTTCCGCATTAGAGCGATACGTTCATTTAATTGGTGGCATGATTAAATATTGCAATGTGTCGAAAAAAGTTTTCCCAAAGTTCTATGGAACTTAGACGTGACAAATATTATAGTTTTAAACTTATTTTGTGGAACAAACACGTTTATAAAATATACCAATTTATACGTCAATCGCGAGTCCACCGAAGAATTTGAAATATTTTTATTTTCAGTGTTATTTGAATTGGGAACTGTTCAAATCTTTGTGTTGAATAAACTTGACTTTTCTTTGCATTTACTATTTAGAGTTGGTGCAAATGTCTAAAGAATCACAACTGAATCGTTGCAAGTGTTAATATAGCATTAGTATTATAAACGCACAATAAAATATGTGCTAAGATGTACACATGTTAACCTTTAACGCGTTCACGTATATTTCGAGAAAGAGAGCGACGAAGGAGGCGGAGAAACCGAGGATACAGACGCGAAAAATGGCCTTAAAAGCTTTGACGTTGATTACGACGAAGTCATCCGGCGCTTCAACTGTCTGATAAGGATGCGATTCCACTTTGAGAGATGGATTCAGGTCCTCGTAGCAGCCACCCTCAGTCAGCTGGCGGAATCTGGAAAATGAGACTTTTAACGGTACCATGATTAACGCAGAAATTTAAAATGGAAACTAACCTTTTGTTGATTGTATCAATCAGGGTTTGGGAAATGTTTCTTCTGAAATACAAGGACATGTGGGCTGTCATTAAAGGTTTGCTTAATTTCATTTTGCAAATTCTTCTCTGAGCGTATCTGACTTTAATTACATTCCACAGAAAGGTCCTAGTATAAATGATGAATTTCTCTCGATCTTCAATTCCAGCATGAATATTTGCATTTTTTAACAAGTTGCTCAATTTCTGGTAACACATATGTGGATTCGCATCAGCACGCTTTGTTATTTCCGCAAATGCGGGGCTAGTCAATGCATTTTTCTAAAACGAAAATTTAAAAAATAACTCTTTCTCAAATGCCTTGAAGGACGTTGAAGAAGACATATCTTGACAAAAGCTATTTTTAGAAATTGGTTTAGCTGACAGGTGGCTATTGTGTTTTACGTAAAAAAGCATACAAATATGTATAGTTTGGTTTGACGTGTCGAACATTAAAGAACAAGTAAGCTCTAACCTGTTAATTTTTACGCCTACTCGTAAATATTGTAAAAGCTTAGAGGCTAACCGTGTCGATAAATTTTAAACTGCACTAAAAGGTTCTTTCCTCTAAGACACTAACCGTAAAACGTTCATAAACCAAATTTGCTTTATAAAATTACCTGAATAAAACTATAAATTGAGCCGCCTTTCATCAAAAAAGGATCTGCCTCCGGAAAGTGAAATATATCGTGTATGTTGTCGAAAGGAAGGGCTTCCCATTTGTTCGAAAACTGCGATGTCATTTCCGAAGACACAAAAACCAATACTACGAAAGAAGACAGACTCCAAACTACAGAAAGAAACCGAGTGACTCCTTCGCACTTCAACCCTTGGGGACCTTTAGAGAAGAGACGGTTAAAATTTTACAACGGACGAATACTTCCTATTAAAGGATTTACTCGTTCCCAAAAGGCATTGGAACAAAAACATGAGAGAAAGTTCCGATTTCATTTTTCCGCATTTGGAGCTCAGTTTCCCTGCTATGTAAATCAGCAGTGCCAGGCCACAGAGAACCACAATTATCTACATTAATAAAAGATCAATTATGATTTTCGATGCTTTTAATTATGGGTACCAAATTCCAGGTAAAATATTAATATGTCTAATCTACGAAATTTCGTGACCTTATTAGCTCTTACAACTAATTTTACAATTTTATTTAGAGATTAGTAAAGTTAATTTACCCATTTGTCAATAACAGAATATATATTATTTCCGTTTGATTTATTAGTTCCGAATAATATTTGCATTCTCTCAATCAAAAATGGGTGCGAAGTAGGAAAGACATTATAACGATCCAGGGTAAGCATCGATGGACATATAGAAAAATCTCCTTCCTATGTTAGGAAAGCGTTCATTGTATTACCATAAGTACCATAATTACCCCTGATACTTAAATCATGCCCGTTGGACTAATGTAAACGGTATGTTCACCCAAAAACAGAAAGAGGCGGCTTTTTTAGCGATTTAAAACTAAATCGTCCGCTAAAGGTCATATTCAGAGCTTCTCTGAAGATATCTTGTAAGCCATGGGCTAGTGTTTGTGTAATGGCGGCCTTCAACCGCGAGCGTTTTGGTTGTAACTTTAAACAAGATTGTTGTAGCGATGTATATTTAGTAATGATGGATGACGATACAAATTCATATGGTACGATCGCAACATGTAAGATAAAGTTATCTTTTGTAATATCATTGTAATATCATGGTAATATATGTATGCTAAATCACTAAGCTTTGGGGTTTGTAAAAAATTTATTACGCGATTGTAAATAATCTTGTTTTTATGTATTTATTTTTTGTTATTCTGTAAAAATTTCACGTTACTTTCTTTCAATATTCATGTATAAGTTCAACTCTTGTAAAATATTCCTTTGTAAAATTTTAAATTCATGCTCAATTCATGCATTTTAGAACCGAAAGTATTTTCGAAAGAGAACGACAGGGTTAAAAACCCTAGAAAAGCCCCTCCGTAAGCTAGTGGAAGAAAGTCCCTTTGACTACACCTGTTTGGGCCTCTTTCACCAGCCCAAGGAGCGAGTTTTTTGAAAAACAACCCAAAATAAATCAGACCACGCCTTAACAGCGACTCGAAAGGTCCTAACAAATAGACCTCTCTCTGCCGTAGCAGAAAATTAACAACCAACCTCCTGGAAAACAACGATATTTTTGTATTAGACTATTTTAATTAAACAGTTTTTTCTGACGTTTGCATCTATCCTCAATTCCTGTATAAGGCCACGAGAATTGTCCCGATAGTTATCATAACAGTTTTCAGTCCGGTTATTTTAACTCAACTAGCTCTCCCCAAAAAAGAACTAAAACAATAGATTTCGCTACCCTACTACAAATCAACGGAACGCAACCAAACTCAACGGCGTCAAACTGTACAGTGGATTGACCGTAGTCACCGGCATAGGCCCACGAGGACCAGCACCAAAAGTCACCCAAAGATACCACAAATCAACATTCCAATATTTTCCGTAGACCGTTCCCAGTGCGAATTCACCGCAATCATCGAAAACCAAGGATCCTCGAAAGTAGAACAAGCTGGTCACACCCAATCAATTTATAGACCATTGGTCCAGTGAGGCAGTGACCCCTATAAGTGTCTCAATGTTATCTTATTTCCGTCCCTGCTTAAAATAAAACCGACGAAATAAATCACAGCTAGAAAAGGTTGAATTGAGGCGGAAATAAGTCAAATACTTTGAGCCTCCTGGAAATTCGCGAGAGCGGAAATAAGCAGAACACTTGAAATGTATCCAGGGACACAATTCTCTAAAAATTTATATTATTAAATACCCAAATCCAAATATAAACATTAGGGTTGGTTATTCTCTAACCCAAATCCAAATCGACATTTGAATCTCCCGCGAAACACTTACCCAAATGTACGTCACTTCCTCTTTCATTGCATAATTTTACTTCAGCATAAATTACCCTAAAGCAGTGAATTAATTACCTACGATAAATTAATTTATTACTTTCATAAGTAACATAATAAACATAAGTATGACTCTTCCTATTGTAATAATGCCAATTTCAAAATGAAACCTATAATCAACACTGACACTCTCACTTACATCAGGCCAGGACTTGCAACTCCGTCGGGTACTTCATGCTGGTCTTTGGCGAATGACATAGTTCTTCAATTTTAGCCAATCACAATAAACCATCTCCTTGAACGTATTTGTGTCGGAAATAGCTCGTCTGCTATTTATTGCACAAGCTCGCGCGGTCGCGGTGTTTGTATGTTCGACTTTAAGATTGCCACAAGTCGGATATTTCAGCACCAAAAATGATAAGCCTTTTGAAGTCTAAATATTCGGTAACTAAATTTACCCAGTGCAACTTTCAACTTCGTAATTTGGCCGCGCTAAAGTCGGTAAAAGTCAATACAAATCAACTATATAAGTCGGTAAAAGTCAATACAAATCAACTATATAACCAAGGCTTAGGACCGTTGACTCAAATCTCAATGGCGTCTGTTTAAACCTCTGAACCGGATTTTCGATATGGGCGGAAGTCGCTTCATTTTCCACCGCTAGGGGTCTCTGTGCTCGGCGCGAACTTATGATGACGTAAAAGGTCCGAAAATAGGTTTTTAGTTAGTTTTGGCTAATTGTCATACTTATGGTTATTATGTTACTTATGTTACTTTAAAATTAGAATTTTATTCAATATAAAACTAAGCTTTTCCTGAAGGTTTTGAACCGTTTAATTGAAATTATTTAGACTATTAGTGATGATCAATTGGCCAATATCGTAAATTAACCGATGTCAATACCAATTTATTTAATACCAATGAAACGAAAATATCAATATCAAACAATTATCCACTGGAAAATATATCAAGCTATTCTTTAATTTAAATTTCTCAGGTTAAGTTTCAAAAGAAGATGAATTTTATTATTTTCTGACACCAAAATTGGCAGCTTCTTTGCATAATTCCCGAAGTTTTTCTATTCCAAAATAGAAATGTTAACGTTTTGTGATAAAAAAGGAGAAATATAAATATAATTTTCGTTTCTTTTGAACTATAGTTTCTATAAAGGAACTTTAATCAAATGGCCATTTGTATGAATACACTTACCGATAATGGATTTTACTAATCTAGACAATTACTACGACTTTTAATTAATATTTTATAAATACTACCTGAATATTTTTTTAAATATGAATGATTATATTTTTATTTCAGATTAATGAGTTAAAAAAATTGGTATCCGTGTTTCAGTTAAGCTTTGATATTGACATCGGTGAATTTACGATATCGGCTAACGATCCCAGTCTGTTTATAACATTAAATCGGAAATTCAAGCGTCACTAGACAGTATATAACTTCAAGATCGAGAGTTAGGAACTTTAAAACAATCTCAACAGGATATCCGTGGTTAAACTTATCATTATATGTGAAATGTAATAAGAGAATGTGACGAAGCGGCTCAGTGAACGTTGGGCAATGGCCTCAGAGTTTTGCTTGCAATGGTCAAGCTAAAATTCCTCACTTGACGCAATCTTCTAAGGAGCTATTAGTAAAATAATATATTACGAACAAAAATGGTCTCACTTAGACCACAAAAACTATACTTAAATGTCCTAAAATTTTAATGAGAGGTGTGTTACAAACTATTATATTATATTAAAAAGAATTCAAACTTTTAGAGTGGATAATTATTTTAATAAAAATTAATTCTACAGGGCCGGTAGGCCCTTGTAGATATGACTTGATACTCTTTTGTAACGTTAAAGCAAAATTCACATGCTTTTACCATTTTTCCTATGGAGATTAACATGGGGTTTTTCGTGATATTTAGCCACCTCTAACTGAAAAACTAGAGCGAAGTTACTTTTCGGAATACTCTTAATTTAACAATTATGTATTCAAGGTGTGCTATCGGCTAGTTTAATTTAAATCAATTAACTCTAAGTATGTTAATTTTAGTTAATTCTGAAAGTACGTCAAAATTACTTTTGAGTCAGACTATCTAGCAGTAGACGCTGACAGATTACTTTACTATTTCATCCGAGCTTGAGCACCTTTATATGTATTTTCTAATTAACTGTAGCACCCTTAATAAGAAATAGGTCGTTATCAGGTCGAATTTTCGTCTAGAAAAGTAATTCAGGTAAATAATTACAGTTAACAGAGGTTTTTATATCATTTAAAGTAAGTTTTTGAACGTTCTTTACGGCCAAGGCTTAAGTTGTATTTTAGTTTGTCTATGTAATATAGTATTTATATAGTCTTTCCCCTTTCAAGATAAAAAAAGCTCATTTCCAGCTCTGTATTCCAAAAATACGCAGTCTGCTTCGTTTCCTGCTACAAACAAATATATGAGGACTGAGGTATACAGGGTTTCATTATTTGTTAATCTCACCAAAATGCTACTAATTGTGAAGGTGTGTGATATATTTCCTTAAACTAAACCAATGTAGAGGAATTTCCATGTTTACATCAGCACAGATTCTCTCAACGTAACCACGTTGGAAACGGAGAGTTACGTATGAGGTATACTGGGTTTCATTATTTGTTAATGGTTTAGAAATCAACGGTAGTGTTTTCACCCTGTGAAGAATTCAACTTCAAAATATTACAGGAAAGATCACAAAATGTTCAATGTGTTTTCCTACGGCAGTTAAAAGAGTGGTGTATAGGTTACTGGTTAGCGCAGTTCACTCAACATTCTCATTTGAGGACAGGTATACGCGGTTTCATTATTTGTTAATCTCACTAAAATGCTACTAATTGTGAAGGTGTGTGATATAATTCCTTAAAACTAAACCAATGTAGAGGACCAGATTATTCGTTAAAACAATTTTGGTCCTATTGAATCAGTTATACTGTGATGTTACGTTATCATTTTATAAACTATTTGTTACCAACAGTGGATTGTTTAATTCATAAGTAACAGTGGTGCTGGTTAATCCAGGAGGACAGTGTCGTTATATAATTTAATTAGTCAAATAATTTTCATGTTTACATCACAGATTCTCTCAACGTAACCACGTTAGAAACGGAGGGTTACGTTGTTTGCTATTTCCACAGTCCAGTTGTTTATTGGTTTAAATTGCTATGAATTGTATAGGTATTTGATTTAATTACTGGTATTCAAGCTAAACTATAGAATAACATCATTCATTAACATATTGTATAGATAATCTTTACCACAAACCTAGCACAGGATATGATAAAAATTTAACGCAATGTGTTGGAAATAATAAAAAACTCCTCTAAACATTAGAGTTAAGGTGAATTATTTATTAAAAGTCATTTTATAAGCTTAATGAGCACTGACGACAAGTTAATTTCAACGTAATTAAGTGTAATTAACGTGAAATTAAACCCCGAATGTACATTTTTTTTGGATGAAAACTCAGATAACTCTTAAATGATGTCCTTGATTAAGATTGTATCTAACCAAGCCGTTGGTAAAGCCCCATGTTTTCTCTTTCACACTTAAGCTAATTTAAATTATCTCGAAAGCACCTTAATAGGCGCGAAATTCAAAACTTAGCGTAAAATGAGAATCGAAAACTCCACTAAAAATTGCAATTAAGGTGAAGTATACATTTAAACTCATTTTATAGCCTAAATGTACACTGCCAAAACACAATCCTACGTTAATTTTAACTCAATTAAATATAATTAACGTGAAATTAAACCAAAATATACATTTTTGGATAAAAGCTCAAATAACTTTTAAATAAACTGTTTAAACTACCCAAAAGTTTAGGGTACCATAATGATGAATATATGGCAAAAATATTAAACTGCACTAAACATTGCAAATAGGGTAAAAAATTCAAATAAATTTTAAGCTTAATCCACTCTCACGAACCATGCTCAAATTAAGATTAAAACATCACAAGTTTTTCGTACAGCCACAGTAGTTTCCTATTTCACTTTCAAATTAATCTAAATGATCATTAAAATACATCAAAAGCGCATACATTAAAATTTTAGGGTAATTGCAATTTAAGTTAATATTTTATTGAAACTTTTATTATAAAATAAATCCACACAAGATAAACAAGATAAGCCGTTAAATTAAACTCAATCAAGTATAATTAACCTAAGAAAAACATTAACATGTACAAAAATGGGCCAAGCCTCGCTTCGTGCCCTCTCCGCCCTAAAAAGTTCTGAGATCCCATGTAGAGCCAAGTCTGCCTTTTGTTCTCATTCAATCGCCAATTGAACAATTATGTTATAAATTAAGTCCTTTTCCTAATTAATAACCAATCTTCTTTGACTCTATCATTATTATACATCTTTGTTCGTATCAAAAAAATCGTGACTTGGCAATCGCAAGTAAGTAATATTAAAAGGAAGTCGAAGGGATATTCACTAAATCGTTTATGGTCGAGGGGATATGTACAAGTTTATAAGATGAGTCATGCACAACCCTATGTACAAATTATATGGTGAGTTATGCATAACCCTATTTACAAGTTTATAAGGCGAGTTATGCATAACCTTATGTACACCTGCGCTTGCCAAGTCACGATATTTTTGATACGAACAAAGATGTATAATAATGATAGAGTCAAAGAATATTGGTTATTAATTAGGAAAAGTACTTAATTTATAACATAATTGTTCAATTGGCGATTGAATGAGACCAAAAGGCAGACTTGGCTCTACATGGGATTTCAGAACTTTTACGGCGGAGAGGGCACGAAGCGAGGCTTGGCCCATTTTTGTACATGTAATGTTTTTCTTAGGATCTCACTTCTTTTTGTAGACCCTCTCGTTATACTTCGGTAGTTATATTAAAACAAGACCCTCTCGTGGTACTTCGTTTGCCAATATAATCGCTAACGTTTGTCCATATTTACGCTGAATTACCCCTTTCGACCCGCAGAGAATATGCAATAAAGATTGTACGCGATATCCTAATAAAAGAATGTAGCATCAGTTACGACACATTTCTATTAAACTACTACTCCTATTAGCTTTAATATATATTTAACTTTCGGTTAACTTTGGACCATTACGTCCTTTCATCAAGAACACACACTATTTCTGTTGAAAAGACGGCAGCGCCATCTAGTTTTAAAATAAAGAACTAAAGAACAATTTTATAAAAAATTCGGGATGTTTTAATTTTTCTGTGCTTTATAAAATAAATGAAAACTAAATCCTGAATTTTAAGTTTCTATCTCCTCTAGAAGTACCTTAGAATTTTGATGATCGGTGAGTGAGTGAGTGAGTGACAAAATAAGGTAAATTTCACCTGCGATATTTCGAAAAGCATATAGGGTAGGAACTTGAAATTTGGAAACAATAGCTAGGATTGACAGTCCTCGCGGCAAGCAAAATTTCAGACTTTCACCTATACCCATCACGAAGTTACAGTGGGCTTAAAAGTGCCACGAGTTGCTTCGAGAAAAGGATGTCAGTGCTCGACTTGGCTGGGAGCACGGCAGTGCTCCCAGAATGTGAAAGATTCGTGTTTTGGGTAAATTCATGGATACCTTATAGGGTGGTAGCTTGTAATTCCGAACACTTTTTTAAATCGATTGAAACATGACACACGTATAATGTTATGAGAAATATTTGATATTGTACCAAATAGCTTGAACATTTGCGCTACTTTTGAGCCTATTTTGAGCCAAAATTACCGGTAACTTGTGGAGAAATATCTATTTCCCCATTTCTAGTAGTGGCGTCCAATTCCGAACTGATGTCTTGTAATTCCGACGTAGGGGGTTTCAATTCCGACCCCCCGCTTCCAATTTCTGACCCCCCGCTTCTAATTGCCGACCCCCCGCTTCTAATTTCCGAACCCCCGCTTCTAATTTCCGACCCCCCGCTTCTAATTTCCGAACCCCCGCTTCTAATTACCGAACCTGCTTACAGGGTTGGCAAAAATCCGGATAATTTGAATAAAATCCAGACCAGTGGTTTTTATTGGATTAAACCGGATTTTTTAAAAACACGAGTTATTTTAGGGTTTTTTGAAGGCAAAGTACTTCTGTGTAGCTCTTATTTTAGTTTTGGGGCACTTCCCGACCCCTAGCCCCGATTCCAATGTAAAATAGTCTGCTAGTTTAACTGATAAAATGTTTCATGAAATCAATTTATTTCCTGAGTGCACGAACCTAACACTAGCGCGGCTCCAGTGGATCCCTTACAAGGGGACTTTCCTTCTAAACTCCGGGTTTGGCTTGGCAAAGGCTAGTGGGCGGGATTTATACATGCACGTACAAATTCCGCCCACAAATGCCTCTAGCTTTCCCAAGCCAAAACTGGAGTTCGTAAGGAAAGTCAAGTTGTCCACTGGAACCAACGCTATGCTTTAAGTTCGAGTAATACTGGAAAAATATTGTAAGCTGTAACTGGACAGTAACCGGTAACATAACTATTAGTTTTATCATTTATAATAAATAATCTTTAGTTGTCGCGTCATATATTTTTCCCTTGTTTCTGGTTGTATTTTAATTATTTTTATGGCACAAAATAGATTTTTCCCCATTCATAATTAAGCCGGATATTTTACGTGGTTTTTTAACACCACCACCTGTAATGTGGTATAACTATGGTGAAATAAACTTCAGCGCCTATCTCATTTGTATGCTAAATTGGGATTATCTAAAACTGAAATATTTTTTTCATTAGGTGAATCGGGATAAAATTCCCTAACCAAGGCTTAAGTTTTGGGACGTTAATTCTATAATAAATTTCGCTTTCAAGTTTTAAATCTCTCGTAGGTTAATAGGATAAAAAAGATTATTAATAAATGCAACAGCGATTTACATTACCTTGATCATCATATTCCATATTCAAGTAGGTATAAACCTTTAGCGACCCGTTTATGCAAAAGTTTGAAACGCGCGAACGCAAATTTTCAAACTTGGCGCGAGATTGAACCGTTATTTTTTTTTATCGCGGAATAGTGTACGAGTACGAGTGACGGCGCCGCGGCGGGGAGGGAAGGAAACAGGGACTTTACGCTAGCCGGGTTAAACTAAAGTTGTCTGCTTGAAAAGCCCGGGAAAACGTATCGCCGTATTATCGAGGATAACTAATCTGTTAAACCATGTCGTTTAATAGCGTTAAATTTAATTTTACTGTCGATAATTTATGATTAATGGAGTGTTGTTTCGAGTGGTCGGAATTAGCTGCTCGCAAAGGTTTTTATAAATATTCTTTTATTAATTTAATTTTGAGCCAAAATTTCGTTACGAATGCTTATTTTGTGGGGGAAAACTTGACGTTTTGGCTGAAATTGAGTTTATTTGCCTCTGATTTATCTGAAGAAAATGAAACCTTATTTTCGGAGGCATCAGGGTCGGCATTCCCTTTAATTGACATTAAATTAAATTCGCAAATTAGGTACATTTTTATTTCGTGTCACATCGTTCCCTGACTTTTAGATATGGATTTGAAATGATGTTTTTCGGATAGACAATGAATCAAGGCATAATTTAAGCCTATTTTTCACGGTCTAAAGCCTCGCAAGTAAAAGAAAAATCAATTTAAAAAAACTGTTCGGAATTAGAAGCGTTCGGAATTACAAGCCACCACCCTAATTAAACTAACAAATCTTTCACCCAGCCTCCATTTTCCTGTTTAATTCTTACGATTAATTAAATTGTCATTTAAAAGCTTTTTTCCCCATTTTGAAAAGAGAGCCATTGAAAAGGCGTGATATTTAAAAGTTTTGGGGCAAAGTAGTGATTGTTCTGCAAGAGTCAAACAGTCACTCCTCTAAAGTTTGCAGAATTTCTTGTTCAAACTCGTATAATAAACTGAAATAACACTAGTAAAAGAAGATAAGCCGTTAATTTCAACTTAATGATCATATTTAATTAAAATTAATCGAAAACAACCAGGGTTGGCACGTTTTTGCCAGGGGTGGAAAAAACCGCGGTTTTTACCTGGAAAAAACCGGGCGGCAAAAACTAGTTTTTGCCGCGGTTTTTTTCCACCTGGTTTTTTCCAGGTAAAAACCGCGCGGCAAAAACCTTTTGCCGCGGTTTTTTCCACTTTATGTGGAAATAACGAACTAATTTTAAATAATTCGGATTTGAAATGAAAATAAAACGTCCAAAATTCTACCATAATTGTATAGGCTTATGAAGTGGGTTACATTCTCAGTATAAAATGGAGAAAAAAACCGCGTGGCAAAGAACGTTTTGGCTTTGTTATACGAATAAATGAAAAATCAGTCCTTATTTTTCGCTCAACACTATTTTTTCAACTCGCTAATTTTGAGTTTTCGAATCAGATTAAAGCTAGAAACTGCTTAAAAATTATTGTTTAGTTATCAAATGCGAAGCAACCAGGATCATTGGAATGTGAGCAAAATTTCATAAGTTGTAAGTTTAAAGTGGATTTAGCTCGAGCGTTTAAAATACAATAAATGCTATAAAACTGATTAAGATTGAGACATATTAGCTGTTGGAAGACATATAATAACACGAATGACAAATACAAAGCCAAAGTTAGCATTTCTAATTATCATTTCAATAGGGAAAAGGTTTTTGCCACTTTTTGCCGGTTTTTTCCGTTTTTGCCGTTTTTTTCCACTTTTTGCCACGTGTCCCGGCAAAAACTAGTTTTTGCCGGATTTTTGCCAACCCTGAAAACAACAGGTTTTTTTTGGGTAACTATAGATAACCCTTAACTGAAATAACAAAATAAGATTAAACTACGCCAGTTGTTCTTTCAGCCTAAATGTTTTCCTATTTAACACTAAAATTAATTACATTATCACTATAATGCATTAATAGGCTCCAAACACAAAATTTTAGGGTAAGGAATGTGTCAAAATGAAACTTTTCCATTTAAATTTTAATATATCATTAGCATAGTTCGCCAAATCACCAGCAACAATTTAATCTGGCAACATTCAATGTAATAATGTTGCCAATAAAACAAGGGCGTCTAGCCCATAACTAAGCCATATCACTAGCCATCTCTCGCTATCCCTAATTCAATAAATTTTCTTCTACTGAAATACCACCTAGCATACCAGTCAAGTGGGGGGAGCAACAGAAAATTTTAAAGCACAGTCTTACGATAAGTCTTGGAATTTGGGCCTCAAATTACAACCTCTAATCGAATCCGTTTGGTACACATCAACGTCAACGTAAATGTTCAATGTGATTACCATTGTGGTGCAGGCACTCTTCATCTGTCCATGTCTTTCAATTACTTTACTAGCAACGAACTCATGACGCAGGAAGTCCAAGTAAATGCCTTCAGAGATTTTCTTATCAAGAAAAAGGGTCCGATAATTTGGTTTCCAAGAATGCCCTCCCAAAAATGCACGTTATGAAGGTTTAAGGTACCATCCTTAAATAGCCTCGTCAGAGAACAGTACCTTTCTAAAAATAATGGATCGGCTTCAATTAGTTCACGCAAAGGTTTTGCCGTTTTGGGTAATCCTCGTAAACATCATGTTCAATTTTCCCTGGTTTGAATACACTGGCATTTTGCTAAAAGACGAGACTAACTAATTAAATTCGGTCCTAACTGCTACGTAACGACGATTAGTTTTCACTACGGCCTTTTTTCTCGGTTCCTCAGACAACTCGGACCTTCTGCTTCAAAGTCATTCCCAAAGAAACCTTTATGTTTTCTTTATTTTGTTCATAGTTTAAGGTTAGGGGGCCGACCTTTATTACAATGGTTTCTTTTTTCGGTATTTGTGCCTTTTTAACAGGCGTATTGTTAAAATTGTAACACTACAGAAATTGTATTTCAAATGGGACCGGCAATACCGCAACGCTGAGCCGAAAAACTGGATGGTAATTGTTTGGACCTATAGGGTCAGGACATTGGAGGACCAAACATACCGTGGTGTCACGTGTCGAATGTTAAAGCGACCTTCACCACTATACATACTATGACCTGCTGCTCAAGCTGACAATCTTTGAAAACTCAACTTTGAGGAACTTCCGGTCTTTTTAGATATAAAGGGGCTTTCAGTGTCGCTAAGTAGTAGAATTACAGTAGTTGGTCTCGTTTCCTAGCAAAATGCCAACTTATTCTAACCAGGAAAAATTGATTAGCAAGTTTATTTTGGGTGAAGGTCGCGGTAACATTCAACCATAGAGAATTTTACACATGTGTAAAATTCTCTCTGGTTCAACTAAAGGTAGTGCTTTATGCCGAACGGTCTCCACACCGACATTTGGGTGCGAGGACTTTCGTCATTTCGATAGTGCAAGATCGTGAACGTAGAAGAGACTGTATAGTCTGTAATGAGGATACAGACTTTGACATCGTAGAAAGTTTTGAAGCCAATCTCATGCTTGTAGTAGAGCGGTGGAACAAGAAGTTGCACTAAGCCATTCTACTGTTCGTGCCAGTTTACAAGGGCATTACTACAGGCATAATCATATCCCCCTACATCAAGCCTTAACGGACGAGAAGTACCTAAGACGGCAATACCATTAGTCTTGCCATGCGTCATGAGTTTAGTGGTTGCAAATGTAATGCAAGACACGGACAGTCATCTGGAAGAGTGCCTCAACCACAATGGTAGACACTTCGAATATTTACGTTGAGTTGTTTACTAAACAGTTTAGAGGTTGCAATTTGAGGCCCAGGTTCTAAGACTAATCGTAGGACTGTGCTTTAAAATATTTTGTTGCATTCACGCATATTCTCCTGTATTCTTTGTGTATCTTGCCACTCGTTGTCACTTAAATACAATAAAACATGAATTCTAAACATTTATTTACACCCTGTATAATTTAGCACGACATCACCCGTTGGCAGTATTGGGGGTTGTACATAAAGGAAGCTGTTGGTCTGATCTCGACAACACTGTATATGTATACAGTGTACGAAACAAATATTTTTCTTCCATATTTCAAATACCGTCGTTTTTAAACTTTTCATAAATAAAGTACAACACAATATGCTTATATAGACATCGTCTTCAAGCTCTTCTACTCATGATGCATTTCCTCAAAAATTCTCATTGATATATGTTTAGAGTGTACACAACAAATAAAAAAATTTATTCTACATTTCAAATACTGTCATTTTTGAACTAACTTCATATATAAAGTACAACATTATATGCTTTTCGAAAACTATGTTATTGGATATGAGTTCATATAATTAACTATACTTAAGTACTTCTTTAAGCTATTAGAAATAGATCAACCCCAAATGTATGTCGGTAGAAAAAACATGAAATTATTCAAATTTTAATTACATTAAGACTGAAGGGACAGATATTATAAAAAAACGTCTTGGTTTGGACCAAGGCCGAAAAAACAAACGATATGTCTGAGGTTTATCAGTTGACTGAAGTTTCAGATATTGCAATTTCTTTTTAAATTACTTTTATTCCTTTAATCCTTAATCAATATTTAATTCAATCAACTTATTTTTACTGTTAATCGATCTATTCCCTCTAAATTAATTTCAAAAATTACATATCTACGCTTTTTCAAGAATAATTCCATTTTCCGAAAACATTTTATCATGAAATTAATTATTTTGAAGGGATTTCGTGTCGATGATTACTAAGTTGGAAGCACAGTTTTAATTCTTGTTGCCTTGACAAATTTTCAAGTTTGCACCAAAAAAGTTTAAATCTGTTGTAAGTTGCTGGGAAGACTGATGTCAAGAAATTATGATAAAGAATTTATTTTGCTCAAACTAATTTATAAACTTATGTTGTCTACTTAAGACAAAGCAACAGCCTCGGTCCTGTCTTGTTTCTTTTAGTAGGTAGCTCTCCTTTTATGCACTGGAAAAATATGATATCGGTGTAAATATAACCAAAGGAAAGGGTAAAGTTTACATAAAAAGAAATACTTCTCAGTTCCGATGACTTGTTATTTCCTGAGGAAATAAAATGGTTGAACACATCATACCTTACCAGAACTGCCATGGACCGATCGTACACAAATTACATAAGGAGAAACTAAAACACTGGGGCGATGCCGCCATTGGGGTCTTCTCCCTCTCGCTTAGAAGCACCGCTAGAGGCAGTGCGAGTTGACTTTCCTCCCGCCTGTAGTGAACTTTGGCACCGTCTGACGATGGCCCTTGGTGCAAGGAAGAATACCCCAATGGTCTCCTCGCCCCTGTGTGTTTTCGGAAATGGTCTCTACGCCTGATAAAATCATTCCGCGTAATACGTAACCGGTGTACAACAGTACAAGTAACGCCAACAATGTAGTAAGGGGTGATGACGTTCCAAATCTAGATTGAGTTATGGCCAAGAAGCTTTGAAGTTCGGAGAGGGAAACTGCAGTGCAACCTTTCCTTCATAGTCGCGACAAAAAAATGTAACATTTCGATATTCGAAGTTAAATGTATAAATTCGCGTCCCCAATATATGCATCCACTATCAAATATTTACATTTTCCTTTCGAGTTATATCAAAGATCGCTTGCTCTTTTTAGACACTTCGTATAATATTTCAAATATTCAATATTCGTCACCCAACACGTACTCCCTTCAAAATAATTAATTTCATGATAAAATGTTTTCGGAAAATGGAATTATTCTTGAAAAAGCGTAGATATGTAATTTTTGAAATTAATTTAGAGGGAATAGATCGATTAACAGTAAAAATAAGTTGATTGAATTAAATATTGATTAAGGATTAAAGGAATAAAAGTAATTTAAAAAGAAATTGCAATATCTGAAACTTCAGTCAACTGATAAACCTCAGACATATCGTTTGTTTTTTCGGCCTTGGTCCAAACCAAGACGTTTTTTTATAATTTCCAATGTCATAATTGTAAAGTGCTTTTGGTAGAAACACAAGGGTTCTTCTGAACTTTCCCAAAATAGGTGTGTTTTAGGCTTTAGGGAGTATAATTTTGTTTAATTATAAGATTTTTAGCGTAATGTTTAAGCAATACGTTTAATCTTAAAAAGGGAGTGAAAGTACTAAAATAATTTTTTTATAAAACTAATTAGTTATGAACATTTTTAACCATTTTTGGATATAATCGATTGTAACACACTTGTCATTAAATTTTCAGGGCTTATATTAAGCTTGAAAAATTGATATTTAAATCTAAGTTGGAGATTCAGTTAAGATTTGATATTCGGCTCTAAAGCCTTAATAACAATGTTTAGTAAATAAATCATTATTAAAGATTTATTTACTAAACATTGTTACGACGAGGCTGCTCAAACTCAAAGATTTCGCTATGTATTTGCATATTCAAAATTTAATGAGCATACAGTTCCAAAGATCTTAAATCATTTCGCCATCTCCTAGACACGTGTGAGATAAGTATTAGAAATTTGAAGGGATTGTGTATTGAAACGAAAGAGGGTTTTTAAAGCCTCGTTTATTAGCCCTGCCCTACTAAGGTGTTTGCCCGATGATATAAGAACAGAATGTTGTTTTAAAAGAAAACCTGTTTAAGATTGGGACGCTGAGGAGTTGTAAGAATTTCTCGGGAAACAAATAGAATGCCAAAAATATCTCAAATGCTAAGCGCAGATGCAACCAATAATTTAGTAAAATCAGAAAATTACCAAGAGAAACCCAATTTTATATTCGAGCTGAAAATAACCGCCCTTAAGCGTCAGCTTCCCAATTAGCTACTGTTATAGCCCCATCCACAGACCCCAAAAATAGCTTCTGCCTCTTTTGTAAAACCGCTGTCACAAAACCATTAATTGCGAAAACCATACCCTAGAAAAAAAAGAACCGTAATAAAAAGAACGTTAGGTGTTACTTTATGCGTTCACTTTGGATCACGATACGAGACAATGTAGGTCAAAATATAGAACCTAAAAATTTTTCCAAAAAGACACAATTTCGCCATGTGCAAGGGAAATCTTGCACAAAAACAGAAAGTCACCCCGAAAACCAGGCGGAATCAGTTACCATAGCAAGGGCGCCAATGAATACCCCTTTCGAAAATAATATGCTCCAAAGAGCGGTGGCTGATGAGGCCTAAAACCCCGTTCAACTCCAAATTACATCCTAGTTAAATGTTTTCTAGATAGACTAGTCAAGCTTTCTTTTTGCAAGAAGAGCTCGGAATGAAGTTGAAACTGACAATAGTGGGGGATCAAAACCTTGATTTTTTTAGCTTTGAAAACAGTAATTTCCATAAAGAAAAACTTAAAAGGGTTAAAGTTGGTTAAAGTCACGCTCCAGAATAGGGAAAACCCTATTCAAACCATAGAAATCATAGCTATAGTGCAAAGGTTTTTAACCTACGACTTCACTAAATCTAGTGACGCAAAAATCCACGAGGTACTAGAATCAAAAGGTATCAAATTAGCTGATGATTCAGACCAAATGTCCAACCTAGAAAATCCTGAAATACATATATTAATTGGGGCGGATATTTACAAGGCTATTTTTATCGGAAAAACAGAAAGACTAGGCCCAAGAACGGTAGCTCTAGAAACAACATTGGGATGGTGTCTTAGTGGACCCCAGAAAAACCGCAGTATCGTAAATTCAACCCAATCGGTAACCACTATCTTAGTTAGTCTGGGACAAAGGCTCGTTAATAATACGCTCAAAACCTTCTTTGACTTAGAAAGCCTTGGCATAAATAGTTCCGAGATCGAGGAAAACTCAAACGATAAGGCTTTAACCACATATTTTGAAGATATAGAGTTTGATCCAGAACAGGGACGCTATAGCGTCAAATTCCTCTGAGAAGTTAGCGAAACCGTCCTACCGGACAATTACCAATCTTCCCATAAAAGAATGCAAGGCTTAGAAAAAAGATTTCATAAAGACCCAGATTACTATCAAAAATACAAGGGTGTAATTCAAGAGCAGTTTTACATAGGGGTAGCAGAAAAGATTCCTATAGAGCAATCGAAAATTTCCATGCAGGAACCTACTACATTTCGCACCAGTGGGTGGAAAAGACCACGTAAAAACTACAAAAATACGTGTGGTATTTGATGCGTCATCGCACGCGTAACGAAAACCTTCCCTTAACGATTGCCTTCTCCTACCTCTTCTGTTTTATAAGCGACGTCAAAGGCTTGAGAAAGGAAATAGGCCCAATAAACGCGGAAGAATTATTAAAATCAGAAAAGATTTGGATTAAGTCAGTTTAGTTAAATGAATTTGCACCTGAATTGAGATAATGAAAAATGGAGAAAGAAATTAATACCAATTCCAAATTAGCTTTCCTACGACCAGTCCTTAACGAATCAGGTTGAATTTGTGCTTGCGGACGACTAGAAGAGTCATCATTATCCTACGCGGAGAAATACCCCATTATTTTGACCAAAAACCAAAGGCTAGCAAAATTCAGGGAACGTTACTGGATTCTAGCTGTAAGCCAATTGGCCAAGACGATAGTAAAAGATTTTGTCACTTGTAAAAGATTCCGAGCTAAGTTGGGTGAAATGCCAACCTCTCCCTTACCAAAGGACAGGATAGAAGAGTCCCAACCTTTCTGGATTCTAGGGATTGATTTTTCAGGACCATTGATACCAAAAGTTCTTAACAAAGAGCAGAAAACCTATATACATATATATGTTTAGCCACCAGCGCGATAACGCCCGTAATCCATCATGAACTTGTACCCTAGCTTAGCACAAAGGGCTTCCTCTTAGCCTTCATGCAAATAATAGCTGGAGGAGAGGGCTACCGTCTGTTATCTACACCATGAGTTAATAATATGTTAGCTCCCTATAAGTTACTCAGGCTCCATAGGCTTAATGTATCCAGCAATTTCTTCTCATTTCGCCCGCGCGGGAAAAAAATCCGAATGTTGCGCTCTCTCTTGTCGAAAAAAATCCCGCTCGAGTCGTCGGCTGCTTTTTCACCAAGGGAGTGTTTTAGTCGTGATTGTTTATGTTTTAAGAATTTAACTTTAAATCATGGCGTTTGTGTCAGTACTGAGACAAGAAATGCAGGAACTCAATGAAATTTGCCGATATTGATAAAGAATGCTAAAGATAAGAGTTTTTATTGCGACTTGAAACCAGAAAATTATACAACTGAGCTAAATCCAATCCACTGATCTCTTAGCTGTTTCCTTAACCGAAGCTACTGAGCGAAATATTCGGCTGCTTAATTAGCTCCGATATCATTGGCTAGCTTCCACTACACGCGCTTCCGGGGAAAAACCGGAAAGTAGATTAAATAAGATTTTCGTTCACGTGGCGGCCGCAGTGCGTCGCATATAATTGGGAAGCCGGCGGTGCGGGAGAAAACGCTGGACTATAAAAATGAATTGCCTGAGTAACTTATAGCGAGCTGACATATTATTAACTCATGTCTACACTGACAACGCAATGACCTTTAAAAGAGCTCATTCAGACCATAAAATCATTTGGCAAACCCTTAACCAGTCATAATTTAAAGAATTTTTGGAAACCACACCATTCAGTGGAAATTTATAATCGAACGGGCTGCTTGGTAAGGGGCTTGATGGGAACGGCTAGTCTGGTCCACCTAAACCTGTCTTAAGAAATCCATAAACAGAGTTTCCCTGACCTACCACGAATTAAAAACGATTTAAATTTAAACCGATGCTTTGATCAATTCACGACCCATTACCTATTCTTTCAACGATAATAATGAACCCACTCCATTCTCGCCATCCGAATTTCTATCGAGGCGTAGATTAATGTTATTAATCCCAATAACTTGTAAAAACCAAAGAATTCCAATAACACGCCTTGAGATAACCAAGAGATTGAAGTATCGCGAGCATTTATTTAAAAAAAATTGGAAATGGTAGATACATGATTTCCTAATGGAACTGCGTTCCGCCCACCACGCGAATAGGTCCTAACAAATAAACCTATCTCTGCCGTAGCAGAAATTTACCAACCTACCTCATAGACAACTAGGATATTTTTGTATTAGACTATTTTACTTAAACAGTTTTTGTTACATTTAAATCTATCCACAATTCCTTTATAAGGCCACGAGAATTTTCCCTATAGTTTTCATAACTCTATTCAGTCCGGTTATTTTAACTCAACTAGTTCTCCCCATAAAGGAACTAAAACAATAGATTTTGGTACCCTACTGGTTCGAAAATTCTAAAGGTGTAAAGATTGAAGACGAAGTCCGTAGTTCTGCAAAAGTGATGGAAAAGTTGAAATCTAGCTTAAAATTTAAAACTGTAGCTATTCCACATTTATAGACATATTGCAGGTATTCAATTCAAGTAAAATGTCCTACTTTTGAATACCTGCAATATGGCTCTAAATGTGGTCAAATTGCAGTTTTAAATTAGCAGCTGGATTTCTACTTTTCTATCACGTTTGCAGATCTGTAACTTGTCTATAAAAACGGACAAATTACAGTTTTAAACTTGCAGCTGGTATTTCTACTTTTGCATAGCGCTTGCAGAATTGCGCTACATATATCTGCCAGGCTAGACAGTTAACAGTTAACAAACAGAAAATGAATAACCGGCAGTCAATTTGCAGTTCTAGAAATGCTGTGAATTTTTCCCGTTTTTTGAGCTGCAGAAAATGTAGCCTTAATGTATACATATTACAGCGTGGTAGCGATAAAAAAGCGTGTATGCAGATGAATTACAGCTTAATATTTTTGTAAGGGTACAAGTTGGGAATCCAAAATAAACCTCTCCAAGTCGAGACGCAATTTAGAGGCTATTATTAAATATTTAAATAAATATAATTGATATTTATTAATTTAATCTTCATTAATGTACTTTAATTCTAGTTAAATCGTTTTAAGAAACTTTATACCTAAAATCATTTTAAACATAGCTATTGCCTCTTTAGCAATTTTTGGAAAGTAGGTATATAAGGCGACTGATTAACAATAATAAATTGGAAAACACGCAATTGCGTGAATCTTTGGTGGAACCCTTGCCATTTGGAAGCTATCGTTTCTCGTAGCCTTAGGCGGTCGTCACATACACCTGAACCCTAACGACGATAGTGGAGTAAAAACCAATGTATCTCTCTACGAACACGCTTGCTCCGATTTGTCAACTGCGGACGCGGTGACAGGCACACAAAAAGACACGTACAGTGTTATACCTCTCCGTGACGACATCGTTACTCGGAGAGGTAAAAATTTATTAATTTTACAAATTGAAAATCCAAAATTTCAGCACTACAAAGTATCTGAAACGCGCCTGCAATGACCCTGCAAAGTATCTGATACGAGCCTCCAATTGTCCTAAAAATATCTGAAAAGCACCTGCAATTTTCCTACAAAGTATCTGAAACGCGCCTGTAATTATCCTTCAAAGTAAATAAAAAGCGCCTGAAATTATCCTACAAAGTATCTGAAAAGCACCTGCCATTATCCTAAAAAGTATCTGAAACGCGCCTGCAATGATCCTGAAAAGTATCTGAAACTCGCCTGCAATGATCCTAAAAAGTATCTGAAATGCGACTGCAATAATCCTAAAAATTATCTGAAAAGCACCTGCAATTATTGTACAAATTAAAGTATCTGAAACGCGCCTGGAATGGTCCTGAAAAGTATCTGAAACGCGCCTGGAATGGTCCTGAAAAGCATCTGAAACGCGCCTGCAATGACCCTCTAAAGTATCTGAAACGCCCCTGCAATTATCCTACAAAGTATCTGATACGAGCCTGCAATTATTCTAAAAATATCTGAAAAGCACCTGCAATTATCCTACAAAGTATCTGAAACGCGCCTGTAGTTATCCTACAAAGTATCTGAAAAGCACCTGCCATTATCCTAAAAAGTATCTGAAACAAGCCTGCAATGACCCTAAAAAGTATCTGAAACTCGCCAGTAATGATCCTGAAAAGTATCTGAAACGCGACTGCTATTTTCCTACAAAGTATATGAAATGCGCCTGCAATTATCCTAAAAATTATCTGAAACGCACAAGTAATGATCCTGAAGTGTATCTGAAACACGCCTACAACTGCAATTATCCTACAAAGTATCTGAAACGCGCCTGTAATTATCCTACAAAGTATATGAAAAGCGCCTGCAATTTTCCTACAAAGTATCTGAAACGCGCCTGTAATTATCCTACAAAGTATATGAAAAGCGCCTGCAATTTTCCTACAAAGTATCTGAAAAGCACCTGCCATTATCCTAAAAAGTGTCAGAAACAAGCCTGCAATGACCCTAAAAGGTATCTGAAACTCGCCAGTAATGATCCTGAAAAGTATCTGAAACGCGACTGCTATTTTCCTACAAAGTATATGAAATGCGCCTGCAATTATACTAAAAAGTATCTGAAACGCGCCTGCAATGATCCTAAAAAGTATCTGGAAAGCACCTGCAATTATTGTACAAATTAAAGTATCTGAAACGCGCCTGTAATGGTCCTTAAATGTATCTGAAACGCGCCTGTAATGGTCCTTAAATGTATCTGAAACGCGCCTGTAATGGTCCTTAAAAGTATCTGAAAGGCGCCTGTAATGGTCCTTAAAAGTATCTGAAACGCGCCTGTAATGGTCCTTAAAAGTATCTGAAACGCGCCTGTAATGGTCCTGAAAAGTATCTGAAACGCGCCTGCAATTTTCCTACAAAGCATATGAAAAGCGCCTGCGTTTATCCTGCAAAGTATCTCACATGCGGCTGCAACTATCCTAAAAATGATCTCACATGCGCCTGCAACTATCCTAAAAATGATCTGACATGCGCCTGCAACTATCCTAAAAATTATCTGAAAAGCACCTGCAATTATCCTACAATGTATCTGAAACGCGCCTGTAATTATTGTACAAAGTATCTGAAACGCGCCTGCAATGACCCTGCAAAGTATCTGAAACGGGCCTGCAATGATCCTGAAATGTATCTGGTACAAGCCTGCAATTATCCTAAAAATATCTGAAAAGCACCTGCAATTATCCTACAAAGTATCTGAAACGCGCCTGTAATTATCCTACAAAGTATATGAAAAGCGCCTGCAATTATCCTACAAAGTATCTGAAACGCGCCTGCAATGATCCTACAAAGTATCTGAAAAGCGCCTGCAATGATCCTGAAAAGTTTATGAAACGCGCCTGTAATGGTCCTGAAAAGTATATGAAACGCTCCTGCAATTATCGTAAAAAGTATCCGAAACACGCCTGCAATTATCCTACAAACTTAGCAATTTCTGACTGTAACATGCATACAAAATATCTGGAAGGTACGTGCAATGAGCTCACAAACATCCTGATTTCTTACGGTAGTTACTATTTCCCCTCTGTTTTCTAGCTGTAAGGTAACTATTTTATGACTCTAGAGTTGCTAAATTTTGTATACTGCTGTACTGAGTTTTCCAACGGAAGATATTTTTTCTGCAAAACGTCTAAAAAGTTCTGCATTGCTCTCTGGAATGCATCTTAATTTTGTCTGAAGTTGAACCTTTTTCAGGTTTATTCCAGTATTTTTCCAGAATATTCCAGTTTATTTGCAATATATTGCAGATTCTAAAAAATCTAAATAACAGCAAAATGCAGCCGTAAATTTTTGTACGGGAAGGGCTTTAATAAACGCCTGCACGCATATGCAATTGAAAAAGAACCTGAAAACTGGGTAATTGTTAAACCTTCAAATATTAGTCAGTATGAATTGTTGGATGATTATACAATTGTTGAAAGATCATATGTTTATTTGAGATCTAAATGTGTAAGTTTTGAGTAATTGCTTAGTGTATTAGCTCTTAGTTATGTACAGAATTTTTTAAATAAAAACAAGATTCAGAATTTTATTCGAAATTAATAACAAGAGCTTAAGCCGAGAGGCTAATCACTCTCAGAGTAACTGTAAACCGATTACGAACTACACTTAATTATTTTAGCATTGTCAAAGGCAGGGTTACGCGTAATCTCTTTAGTACAGTCAACGGTACAGTAGTGTATGTCTTTCTCTTTCAACTTTTTGGAGTCTCTAACTCCTTGGTTCCAGGTAAAAGAAAAGGGTCGTGACCCGCCTGGCGCCTTGATTCTTTTTATGCCCCTCCCAAGTTCCTTGGGTTCTGGTATTGTTTGTTATAAAACTGGCGACACTTAGTCGTTCGCCAAGAGTAATTTCTCTCGCCACTCCGGCGACATAGGTTTCGCGCACTCATATTCACAAAAACCACAACTATTTACACAATACACTATACTATACAGTCGGTAAAAAATGAATGCATGCATGGCAACTCTTAGTTTTTCTTAAGGGGTTAAATAAAACTCAGGGGACCGAAGGGGAATCGCTAAGCCCAATAGGTAGGTCGTTTGGTACGGGGTATTCGGACGGCCCGTAGCGCTAATATCCCCGTCCCTCCGACACAGTGTCGCCTGGCCAAGCCACACCGGCTGAAGGGGGTAAAGGGATTTGGGAAGGTGAACCCTCAATACCGACGACCAGCATCGGGATTGAAGATAGGCCTTTTTAATTTAAGTTTTATAAAATCGGAGTTAAATTTTGATTATTGAATGAATTAAATTTTGATTATTTGGGGATAGGTAGCTTATTACAGAATTTGCGTTACATGTACACCGATTACGCAGAATGGTTTGCCCCTCGGCTTAAGCCCACCAAAGCGGGTGAACTTATCAAGTCGGCCACCCAACTTCGCTGGAGAAAATATACCTCTCATAGTACTAGCATAGGCGTGGATATTATTATTAAACCTTGTATAAAAATTTTGCTTATGTGTACAGGGCTTAAAAGGCATAGTAAAACTTTCTTTTTTGGATACAAAACCGTTGCACCATAGAGGGTATACAGTAGAGGAGTAGACACTGTAGCCTTCTCTAACGCATACGGGAATATCTCGCAAATATTTCTACCCTCATTTCCGGTTTGTTCCCATTGGAAAAAAACACAACTGTAAGCAACTACAGCTAGGAACAGACTGACAACAGAGCTACTTCTAAAGTAAAATCTTCCCCCGAAGAAATACAGGTGTGAAAAACGGAAAATTTCCCGGGATTTCTTAAGAGCGCGCATGTAACAGTAAACACCTTTTCAAAAGCGCTTTTGCCCAAACGCGCTTTTACTCCGGTCATTCATGTTGACAACCGATTTCCAAGAAACTTTCGACTTTTTGTTGATACAGGCATGGCTATTTAAAAAGTCCCCTATACAAAATATGTAGCCGGGGAGGAAAGCAGAGATGGAAGGCATTTTTTCCCTCCCGCGTTTCTGCGCGCGCACCATTGAAACGTCATTTTTAAAATCGCCTATAAGCCTTTCTATAAATTCTTCGCTCTACCCTCCTTTTTATATTGGACTATTAACGTGACTCGAAAGTTTTCACCACTCATTAAAGCTAGGCGTTGGAGAACGTACTTTACGTAAATACAAATATCAATATAGTTTATTTCCAGCTGCATTTAATTCATTCGTCTGTCATTCCTCATACATGTAAGGAATTTTCTTCACTACCAGGAATTATATATCGCGTTAGAATTCATAACACACATGCTGGGCAATGAAAAAATAAGAGCTTAAATGTTGAAGCCACCATTGTGGTAGTGGTAAATCGGTTTATAACAAAGTATACAACTCGGTTGTTGTTCTTTGAATGTTTTTTAAGAAAATTCATTACATGTGTCAGGAATGACAGACAGATGATTTAAATGCAGTTGGAAATAAACCATATAACTTTAAGGCTTTAATGGGGACCCTAAAAGGTTTTTTCAGTTCGAAGAGCGGTTTTTGTTATAATACATGTATATGCCCCTTTAAGAAACTCAGGAAAAATGCAAGCGCAAAACCTTTCTAAGTAGTGATTATACAAAAGTATAAACCGTAAAGTATCACAAATTTATTTATACTAGACGGTCAGACTCCACAGTGCATCGGGAAAAAACACCTTATTTTAAAGTTTAATTATCCGAAGAAAAAATTGAAATTATGAAAATTAGATCAGCAAAGACAAAATCTACGGATTATCAATATACGAAAACCATTTTCAGAACAAAGATAGGACAAGCCGTTGGGTTAAAATAAATTTTAACAGAAAGGGCGCCAAAAAATGAGAGAGTAAAAAAAAACAGAATTGTACCTCTGGTGTAAAGGGAAACCGATATCTTGGGAACTTTCATGTTGACCATTAGACAGCCAAGCGCGTAGAGTATCAGCAGAGGCGCACAGCAAAGACCGAAGGTGGAAAAATGGATGGACCCTAAATACTACACTGGCACAAAGAACCAGGCTGAAAATGCTGGCGCTATCTGTCGGATACTTGTTAACACGTGTTCGTAGGAGTTACATTAAATTAGGAAGTAAACGAATTAAAGCAGAACGCTCTACGTTCCACGAAAAAAGAAATTTTGGTCGTTCCCCATTATTCGTCTAAAAATATTTAAATTCTAGCTTTATTTATACAATTTACCATGTATTACTCTATATAAACCATTTGTAGATTAGATTTTTGGAGCAACGCCTCTAAAACCATTTTGAGTTGTTTCTCAAACCATTTACGGTTTCTTTTGAATTTGTACACTCTAAGCAAACCAATTTCAAACCAACTCTCAAATGGTTTCATTTGAAACTATATATAGACCATTTACTATATAGTACTTTATATAAACCATTAACGGTTTTGAAAACAATATGAGAACCATTAATGGTTTCGATTTCTTGAGAAACCCTTCATAAACCATTTTGGGTTGTTTCAGAAACCATCTACGGTTTCTTTCGTCTTATAAACCCTAAATATGTCGATTTCAAACCCCTTTTTAATTGTTTAATTTGAAACCTTCGTTAAACCATTAAGTAGGTAATACTCTATATAAACCATTATTGGTTTAGGAAATGAAATATCAAAACCATTCATGGTTCAGACTTTTGGAGAAACCCTTCTTAGACCAAGTTTGGTTGTTTTCTAAACCATGTACGGTTTCTTTGAATTTTCAAGACCATAAACACACCATTTTCAAACCATTATTTTTTACAGTGTATATAAACTTCGACGGGTGTCGTTGCGAATAAAGAGGTTTTTCTTGAATAGTTAAATAAATAAATTTTAATCGTCTTTAATTAACAATAATTTTAGCTTTAGTTAAATCGTTTTAAGAAACTTTATTCCTAAATTCACTGTTAACGTTTGAATTCAAGCGTATGCCTCTTTAACAATTTTTGGAAATTTATGGTATATAAGGCGATTGATATGTACAGATTGGTGTGTACGCGGTATACACGAAAGATTAGTGCATTGTGTTGTTGTTAGAAACAAGTAAATACAAATTGCTGGGGAAGAACAATTGGCTGTAGAAGGTATAAAGGCTAGTTATTGATTGGCGCTTGAGTGATATGGATATCGTAATGAACCGTAATTTTCTGAATTTCTGTGAACTGCGAACGCGATGACGGACAGACAGACACACTCACACCCTCACACATCCCGACACACACACACACGTCGAAATTAGAACCTCTCCGTGACATACGTCACTCGGAGAGGTAATAAAATTATACGATGTAGGCAATATATAAGTTTATGTGGCTATCTAAGATAAGACAGCATACACTGTAAGAAATTACCGTAAAATTTACAGTCAAATTACCGGCAGCCCGTTGCCTGTAGTTTGACAGTGAAAATAACTGTCTAATTTACAATAGAAAACAATGCAAAACGATATCAAAAACATTACTGGCAGGAATGTAAATTCACTGCTATATCATATTTAAGTCTACAATTAAATAAAAATAATTTTCAGTGAAAAATTGCAATTAAAATATTAAATTTACGGTTAATCTTCGCCAAACTGAACAGTTACTATGCACTTGATTGTAAAATTTTGTATAAAGAATTGTAGGTGGTCCTGTTAATTTTATTGTACCTACAACGTATACTTTGCATTTTTGAAACATATTGTTGTAACCGTAACATACACCGATCCCCTTTGCGTCGTCTGCTTCATTTAAAAGATTTTATTTTTTGTTATATCTTTTTCCAGAAGTGGCGCTTTTTAACTCGTTCCATATTAATTTTGAGTTGAAAATCAAGATTATCTTAAATATTAAAATAAATATAATTAATATTAATTATTTTCTTCGTTAGTTGTTCGCCTTATTGAGCGTTACATCGTTTTGATAAAGAACAATTAATTATTCTTGAAAGACTTGACTAATATTGGCATTTGAATTGAAGCATACGCCGGTTGCTTCGCCTTACTCAAATAGGTAGTATATAAGGGTGTCGAACTACAGTTAAAGCAAGAACAACCGCAATTGCGAAAACTTTTGGTGGACAACCCACCCTAGGGAGGCTAAACGTTTCTCGTAACCCTAGCTGATCGCCGCGTATGTCTTAAACCAAACGATGACGATGGAATAAGAAGCCAATGAGACAGACTGGTGTCCAAGTGGGATGGACGAAGACCAGTAGATGATGGTGTTTAGGAGCCAGTATGTACAGACTGGTGTCCAAGTGGGATGGACGAAGACCAGAAGATGGTGGTGATTAGAAGACAGTATGTACAGACTGGTGTCCATGTGGGATGGACGAACACCAAAAGATGTTGGTGATTAGAAGCCAGTAAGAACAGACTGGTGTCCGTGTGGGATGGACAAAGACAGGAAAATGGTGGTGTAAGAACTTAAGTAGAGGAGCCATTTCCGTGACTGTGAATGCAGTTCGGAAATGGCGAACACGTTTGCTCCGATTTGGAAACTGCGAACGCGGTCACGTGGGTGTAACAACAGACACACACACTGACACACCCACACACACACGTCCAGTGTAATACCTCTCCGTGACATACGTCACTCGGAGAGCTAAAAATGCGATTACACTATATATAAATGTAGTAAAGCTGAATTAAAAAGTAAACACCAAATTTGAAATGTTAAATATCAAAAGAGGTTCTTGGAATATTAAGATGAAATAGAGCTTTATAGCTACACAACTACTTAAAGAATCGTAATGCCGAAAAATATTTAAAATATTTCCATTTAATATTCTGCAAAAAGGAAATGCTATCGTTTTGTAAGAGATCTTATCATCCTACTCGCTTTATATTAACTTTGATGTGCGAGTAGTGTTTGGATTCGGATGCAATCTTCGTTACTCGTTCTATATAAACTCTCACTTGTGTCATTACATAGAAATAAGTTTATCTTAAATAATTAATTAAATATAAATGATATTAATTATTTTAATCGCCAGTAAATAACTTTAAAAATAATTAAATCGTTTAAAATAAAGTTGTTCCTATTATCTTTCGAAACTTTGCTAATATTGACGTTTAAAGTGAAGGGTACCCCTCTTGCCCGCTATTTTCAAATTTTGGGGTAAATATACGATTCGTTTCCATCATAATAATAGATAAAAACCCATTCGGCTGAACCGATGGTGGAAGGCCTGCCATTGGGAGGCTAGACTTTCTCATAACCCTACCCGATCGCCGCGTATATCTTAAAACCAAACGATAACGATGGAGAAGAAGCCGGAATGGACAAAGGCCTGATGATGGTGGTGCATGAAAGCTGGTGTCAATGTGGGATTGACGAAGAACAGAAGATGGTGGCGCATAGAAGCTGGTGTCAATGTGGGATTAACGAAGAACAGAAGATGGTGGCGCATAGAAGCTGGTGTCAATGTGGGATTGACGAAGAACAGAATATGGTGGTGCATAGAAGCTGGTGTCAATGTGGTATTGACGAAGAAAAGAAGATGGTGGTGCTTACGAGCCAGCAAGTACAGGCTAGTGTCAATGTGGGATGGACAAAGACTAGCAGATTGTGGTCCTTAGAAGCCAGTTAGTAAAGACTGGAGGTGGCAGATGAATGGCCAAATTTCCGTGAACCGCAAACGCGTTCCGAAAATCGGGTATTTGTTTGCTCCGATTTGTAAACTGCGAACGCGGTCACGTGAGGTCTGACAGACACACAGACACACAGACAGACAGACACACAGACAGACAGACACGTCCAGTGTAATACCTCTCCGTGACGTCATCGTCACTCGGAGAGGTAAAAACTGAAATAATATTACACGCGGTCATCGTTCATTAGTGGATAAGAAAGCCAGTTTTCATAAGCTTCCCACTGATCCTATTATAAGAAATGAGTGGATTGAACGAATTCGGAGCAGTTATGAAGACGGTTCTGATTGTCACGAACTAGCAAGCATGCCTAACAAAGCGAAAATTTGGCACCCAAAAAATCAAGCGTTATTTGTGGGATGCACTTCAATAAAAGTGGAATCAGGAAAAATGGGGAAGTGTTTCCAATATTCCTCGGCAATCGGGTGTGTCCTCCAACAATCAGACTCTCAGCTATCAAACTTGATGACGATCCAGAAGGTCTGGTGCAGAATATTCTACAGGGCCGGTAGGCCCTTGTAGATATGACTTGATACCCGTTTGTAATGCTAAACGAAAAAATCACCTTTTTAGGGTTAGCGTCCCATAGAAAAAGCATTACATTTTACCCGGTATTTTAGGGAAATTGTCATAGGCGATACGGAAAAACTACAGCGAAGTTAGTTTTCGGTATACTTTCAAATTAACAAGCATTTACTAAATGAGAAACTTACCTGTTTAGTTTTTAAATAAATGAAGCCTAATTTTTGTAATTTAACTAATTAATTATGCCTTGAATTCCCTATTTCATAGCAGACGACAGAAAGAAAGATTATTTCATAGCAGACGACAGTAAGAAAGATTATTTCATAGCAGACGAC
This sequence comes from Phalangium opilio, assembly GCA_019434445.1. NCBI lineage: Eukaryota > Metazoa > Arthropoda > Arachnida > Opiliones > Phalangiidae > Phalangium > Phalangium opilio. The sequence goes on from JAEQBA010002126.1 coordinate 137,035, forward strand.
AGTAAGGCATCGCTAATTTAGCTTGTCGTCGTGGCTAATTAATTTTTTGATATTTTATCCGAGCTTGAACACCATTATTTGGATTCTATAATGAAGTATAACGCCCTTAATAACCACTACTTTGTTATTAGGTCCAATTTTCGTCTAAAAAGTAATTCAGGTAAATAATTACAGTTAATAGAGGTTTTAATATCGTTTGAAGTAATTTTTCGACGTTCGTTTTGGCCAAGGCTTAAGTTGAATTTTGGTAAGTCTGTGTAATATACTCTTTATAGCGTCTTTCGTCCTTTATGATTATAAAAAAGCTGATTTCCAGCTCCGTTTTGGAATTTGATATAGTCTGCTTCGCTTCATCTTAGAAACATATCCTAAGTTCCTAACCCTAGGTTTTACACTTTAAAATACTACTGGAAAGATGACAAAAAGTTTAATGTGTTTTCGCTTTGGCAGTTAAGAGAGTGGTGTTTACGTAAGCGCAGTTAATTCAACACTTCCATATGAGGTATACAGGCTTTCATTATTTTTTAATTATATATTAATTTTATTTTGGCTATTCTCAGTGAGCATTCATATGTTAGAACGCAATTTCGGATTTTGTGGTCTCCCAAGTCTCCAAAACTGTAACTTTAACATTTAAGGCAAATTATTATAATAATCAAGAATATTTATAGATCATCAAGGGTATAAATAGGCAACCTAAGACCCATTTGAGTTATGATATGATAAATCATGTTAGGTTTAGATACAGGGTTAAGCTTATGTTAGGTTAGGTTGCTATGAGCGGCTAAATGTTCATCTGTTTTTGGAATTATCAAGTTTTATCAACTGACTTTATTTCCCCTTTTCCAAAATTTTACTAAATTGGATTTGTTTTTACCCCTGATTATTGCTAACTGTCTTGTTTATTGCCACAAATTTTCTAAAAAAAATGGTATTTTAGTTTCTTTCTACCCTAAAAAGAGGCCCACTTTTAGCCATTCGTAGGTTGCCTTTCTTTTAGCCATAATCAATGCACCCATGATCTTCTTAGAGGGAATTTACATAGGCTGATTGCAAGCATGATTTTACAGACAGCTTCTTAAATAGATTATAGCACATTCCTTTTTTTGTAAAGTTTAACACACGTAACTTTCTCAACACACTTATTTAAGAAGTATACAGTTCTACGAAATTAAATAGTTAATAATTTTACGATTTTGAAAAGGCTATTAATTTTAAATAATACTCACTAATATCTCGTGCCATCATTATCAATAATGTATCACAAACCAAAGATGATTTCGATTTACATTTTATTCAAAACCGCTAACTAATAGCATTTTTGGTTCCTTAAATAATAGGGACGGGAAATGACCCTTTTCAGCCTGTTAAGAGTTGACTACCGCCTTAAGACTGAAGTGACAGATATTATACAAAAACGTCTTTGTTTGGACCAAGACCGAAAAAACCAACGATATGAGTGAGGTTTATCAATTGACTGAAGTTCAGATATTGAAATTTTTCTTTAAGTATTTTTAGTAGTTTAATCCTTAATATACGACACTATGTAATTCAATCAACTGATTTTACTTCTTATCGATCTATTCCCTCTAAATTTATTCAAAAAATTGCATATCTCCGCTTTTTCAAGAACAATTCCATTTTCCGAAAACATTTTATCATGAAATTAATTATTTTGAAGGGATTTCGTATCGATGTTCCTTAACTTGTAAGCACCTTGACGGACATTGGTTTAAATATTAGTGGCTTGAGAAATTTTCAAGTTTGCACCAAAAAGATTTTTCATTGGTTACAATTTGTTGAGAAGACTGATACTCGATAAAATATGATTAAGAGTAATTTATTTTGCGCAGACTAATAAAATAATGTCGTTTACCAAAGGAAAAGGAACAACTTTTGTCCCATGTGGTTGCTTTTTAAAGCAAACCGCGATGTTCTATCTTTTTTAGTTATCTTGTATTTAGTTCAAGAAAATTTGCCTTTATTTCTTCTAATCACTAGACTTTCCCCTTAAGGGTTACTTGTGTGTAATCATTTTAGCATTGTTAAAGCTAACGCCTCGTTTTTAGAATGGTCTTTTAGCAATGTTAAGGGTACCGCATAGAGGGGCTACTCACTCAAAATTTCTCTTAATGTCGCACTATTACAATTATAACATAAATAAATATATTGAACTAAGGCTTACGGCTAATCATTTTAGCACATTTAAAAGTAGCGCTTCGAGGGGCTATTCACAAAAATTTTATGTACGCCTGTTAAGTACCGTACGATGTGGCTACTTACGAGCCCAGCCCTTGGGTCGTCTTGTTTCGGCTTACATCCTTCTAAGTGTTCATTTTACTTTCAATTTCAGGGAGAAAAAGCTGAAAATGTATACAAAACTACGTCCCCGCTTAAAAATAAAGGCAAGAAGATTGAATACATCCTCCTTGTTAATAGTAAGTAAAACTCGCTTTCTTGTTACACGATTCGTTTACAATTCAAAACCAATTTTTTATTTCGAAAAACAGAGCCTGGTGTGGACCTGGGTAAGATAGTAAACTAATCTAACCTAACTTCAGGGCTGATACTAAGTCACTTTTTTCACTAAAAGTCACTTTTTTTCAAATTCGGTTACTAAAAGTCACTTTTCCAAAAATTAGTTACTATTTGTTACTTTTTTTGGATTTTTGAGTTTTTCGGTGTTATTTACGTTATATATTTGACTGTATGACGGTTTAAACTCAAAAATAGCGAGATCACAGTTGATCAAACCCCAAAATCGTGCAGCTCTCTTCCCTTGCTCAGCAAATGTTTAACTTAATATTTAAAATCAATCCAATTCAAATGAATGTTTTGGTTTTGATTTAAAACGACATCAATTACTTCACATTCTGAGCTGTGCTCCAAAAAATATTTCATTTCAAGTGGCCCTTTTAGTAGCTTAATTTGCCCCTATTTAGTCTTTTTTGCTTGCTATTTTTAAACTAATTAGTCACTTATTCAACTAAAATTGAGCGTATGAGTGAGTATCAGCCCTGTAACTTCTTAACGTTAACTAAACGCTTCTTTATTTACAATTTAAAACCAATTTATTTCGAAAAACAGATACAATAATAGCGCCTTTGCTCAAAGGTAAGATCGTAAACTAATCTAACCTAACTTCTTAACGTTAACTAAACGCTTCTTTATCGTTATATAAAGGTTATAAACGCGAATTGGTTCGGAGGGCAACTCCAGGAAACAATGTATCCGACGTTCTTTATAAACCTCCCCCTCCCCATACCACGCTGGTGAGTTCTTGCGTTAATTTCAGTGTTAAATGGGAAAAAAGGGGATTTACCAGCTTATAGCTTAGTTTTAATCTTAATTATGTAGTTTAATTAAAAGTTATTTTAATTTTTGTCCCAATAATGTACGTTTTTGGTCGAATTTTACGTTAATTATACTTAATTAAGTTGAAATTAACGTTGGATTGTGGTTCGGCAGAGTAGATTTAGTTTATAAATTGAGATTCAATAAACAGTTCACATTAATGTCAATGTTTAGTTGAGTTTTTAATCTTTGCCGAAAAATTTATTATTTTAATAGTCGTTGGGGCGAGAGAGGGTAGATTAGTTAAGCTTATTTAGTTTCTGAAATGGATTTGAATTCTTGCTTGATTTAATTGTGACTTTTAGTGTGGGGGCCGTATTTTTATATTTTACCCCACTCTTTTGTGCCGAAAAGTGCCGAAACGGTCACTAATTTACCCCGAAAAGCCGAAGGCGAAGCCAGAAGTCATTTAGGATGTTTTAGCGGACGACGCATGGGAGATTTCTACTATTTTAGAATTTGGGGTAATTCGGCAAAAGTTCGGCAAAAATAATTTCGGGGTAAAATAGTGTTTGCCTTTAAGTCCCGGTCTCTTGGATCCATAACCTGAAGAGCAGACGACTCTTCGCTTAGTTTTGCCAAGGAGGATAATATGGAGAGCCGATTTAGTATAATTTTAGGAAAGTGATTGGTAGCCCTGCTTACACTAGTGGCCCCTGGTTCATCTGCAGAAAACTAATGTTGTGTCGTCTTCAACATATTCGGTTTAAGGCAAGGCTTAATTGAATAGGGCAGTAAATTTAAACCGATTTGTAAGTTTGCATGAAATTATTGTTGTTAAGTATTCCAATTAAATTAATCGACACACTAGAAATATTTTTAATGTTAAAGGCAGTGGTTTTTATATTAATTATGCTTCAATTTAAAAAGTTTTTGACTTGAAGCATTTCGTTTTAGTATTTCAGATGAGGTTTGCTATTTCTTTTCCGTCTCTTTTTCTTTCCTTTTTTTCTGTTTCCTTCCATTTCTTTCCCTTCAAAAATCTAAGGACTTCTCAACCTCACTTCATGGTGTATTCTTAATGATTTTAATTTAAATTGTTGGGCATACACTTGGTAAATCAATATCCCTTAGTGAGGTTGAGATATTTTCTCAAAAAATTCATAAAATTGTTGTGTGACCGAAATTAAGCAACCTACGTCACTTCCTTCTTCTGGGCGTTGTGCCTTCAAAACAGTTAAACTTTCACGAGTTTATGAAATGGTTTGTTTACTTTTAAAGATTGCACTGTTGTAAGGGATGCAGTGGTGCAAAAACAAAACTTTCCTAGCTAGGTAGCCGCTTATATATGTGATTACATTAGCTTTTTTACCTGCTTCGGGATTTGAAATGTTGGCATCGCTTAAGGACACTTCATCCTGTCCATCAAATGGAATTTTTTCCACCAAAATTGTATTCCTTTCGCTACCAACTCTTCGACTTAAAAGGTCTGCCAAATGTTATCCAACATCTGAACTTCCGGCACTATTGGCTGATGTGGGAACTTGGAAAAGGGATGATGCGATGACCATTCTCAAATGCAGTCGAAATGACGGTGTTGGGTTTTCAGAGCATCCTTCAAGTCTTCTAATCTTACCAAATGTATTTTCTAGCACATCTTGGCTAAACCTTGACGTTAGAACGTGTTCTAATTTCTCATCTTGTAATAGGTGTTTCGATAATTGCATAACTCCTGATATCGTGAGCTTCCACCCAAAAAGGGTGCGTGGCCGCCTTTCGCAATCAAATTTTACATCGTCAAGCCAAACAAGTTTTTCCCTGAGGTAATCCAAATGTTTTGAATTTTTCGTAATGGCTGATCTGTTTTCCTTGGTGTCGTATTTACGGCTAGCATTGAAGCAATCAAACATTTTGTCAAGTTCTGCAACTAGGTTTGCTGTTTATTTATTTTATTTATTTATTTAGTGGAACTCGAGGGATAGGGTTGTGAAGCCGCCAGGGCTTGGGTACAACCCCCCCTCCATGGTAAAAACAAAAACAGCATAGTAGCACATAAAAAAGAACAATATGAACAGACAGAAAACAAAAACAAAAACCAACAAAATAAATTAATTAGAAGACACTAATGGACACACGGGCACACGGGAACTGGCAGTTAGGGGACGGAAGAGAGCCAGGTCGAGATGGCGAGTCGAAACGACTTTCGGCCAGGAGAGTCGAGGAGGGCGGGGGGGAGCGCGTTCCAGTCATTCTCCACACGGGCAGTGAAGTGGTGCTGGCGATGGCGAGTGCGGGCGCGAGGTTTTCGGAGTTTGAGGCGATGGCCACGGGTACGCGTCTTAGGGGCAAGTGTGGAGTACTTGGCGACCGGAGCGTCGACGGCACCGCGGAATAGGTCGAACAGGTAAACGAGGTCGTTAACGCGATGGAGGAGGACCGGCGGCCAGACACGAAGCCGAGAGTCACGCCGGGCAGGGAGTAGGCGCTCACAGCCCTTGGTAAGTTTCGTGAATCGATTATGGGCTTTGGTGAGCGACGTCTTGGGCCCCGTCTGCGGAGGAGACCATATAATCGACGCAAAGTCGACGGATGGGAGAACCAGGAAGTTGTAAATGGTACGCATGAACCGTGGGGAGCGAAAGTAAAAGTTACGTTTGACCAGCCCTGAGATCGAGTTCAGGCGGCCGACTATTTTAGAGGTGTGGCGGCGGAACAGCAGGTCCTCGTCGACCAGGGTGCCGAGGTCGGTAGCAGACGACGATGGCGGGAGGGGAGCACTGCCAACATGGTATTGGTGGCGTGAGTTGCGCGTTCCAAGGTGCAGGACCTCGCACTTGGAAGTTAAAGTGGAGGCCGTAGGTTGCGGCCCAGGCGAGGACAGCGTCCAGGTCAGCCTGGAGGGCAAGGCAGTCGGCCGAGCCAGAGACCCGTCGGGAGAGTTTACAGTCGTCCGCAAACAATAAAACCAGCGAATCGTTGACTACAGCGGGGAGCGAGTTAATGAACACCCCGAAGAGGAGCGGCCCCAGGACAGACCCTTGCGGAACCCCACTGTGTAGGGGCAGAGGCGGGGAAGATTGACCCTTGAGGACAAACACGCTGCATGCGGCCGGACACGAACGAGGTTAACCAGCTGAGCGCCGAGCCGGATAAGCCTGCACTGATGAGACCCTCAGTAATGCCCTTCGTTGGGATGGTGTCAAACGCCTTCGACAAATCGAGCTAGATGACGTCGACCGGCTCGCCGTCATCTAGCCAAGTAATCCACGAGTGTAATGCCTCCAGCAGGTTGGTTTCGCAAGAGCGACGGGCACGAAAGCCATGTTGGGAGGGGTGCACGAAGTCCGTGGCGGCAAGATGGGCATCAAGGATGGCTTTGGTGATACGTTCACAGACTTTGCAAACCACACTGGTGTGGCTAATCGGACGGTAGTTGGCGGCCATGGAGCGGTCACCGTTCTTGTAGATGGGAGTGACGTGGGCCAGACGCCAGGCTTGCGGAACGGTGCCTTGAGCGAAGTTGGCGTTGAAAATCGTAGACAGGGGACCGCACAGTGTCGGGGCCAGAGCGCGAAGCATGTAGGGGTGAAGGTCGTCGGGGCCAGCCGATTTGGAGGGTTGTAGTCTGGTGAGTTGGTGGAGCACGTCCAGTTCCGAACAGTTCTGGGCAGGGCAGAGGGGCATCGTGGTTGGAGTTGGGGGAGCGAGTTCGAGGCGACTTGGGCGAAGTGGCTGTTGAATGTGGTGGCGATTTCAACGGGATGGGTAGTGAGGGCACCATCAGCGCGTTCCAGTGCCGTGATGGTGAATTTGCTCTTTCGTTTACTGTTCACGTGAGCAAAGAAGGCCTTCGGATTGGCCCCTTTCAGCGACTCCAAGTGAGCTTCCTTTCTGCGCTTAAACTTGCGTTGGGCCTTGGTGAGGGCAGGGCGGGCGTCGCGAAAGTCACGGTAGGCTTTCTGGACCAACAAGGGACTAGCCTGGCGGCGCTTTAAGCGGCAGTACCGTTTATATGTAGCGGCTTTCCGATCAATGGACTTAAGGGAGCGAACAGATTTAGACGGGTACGCCGGGCGCATGGTTCGAAACGGGACGAAACAGTCAACATCCACCATGATCACGGCGAGGAAAGCATCCCAGCAGTCATCGAGAGAGGCGGTCCCCAAGGGGGGCCCATACGCGCTTCTCGCGCGTCGAGTTTTCGATTTTCCAGACAACCAGCGCGTTGGTTTACAAAGCTAGCACGGAGGGGCTTATAAAATATCTTACGTATGTCTGTCAGCCATCCAGTCTTTTCAGAAACAGCGTTATAGTGCAAATGTTGTACAAATAATTTTTGTGCGAGTATTTTTTAATTATGAATTTTAGTTGATCGGTGTTTATAAGAGTAAAAATAAATATAAATATAGGCACAGTAAATTTCATAAAATCCATTTATTTCACAGACTGTTTAATTACTTTGGAAGTTGGAATAAAGTTTTATTTCAGGTGCCTGCACATGGTACAAAATAACAATAACTTTTCTAGTATATTAATTAGTGCAAACTATTGATTATAATAATTATAATTGATTATTATTAATATTATAATTATTCTATCTCGTGAAACATGACAAGCTGAATCGACCGGTGCCCAAGCCGAAACCGAGGCTTACCGGATATTTTAATACCTGACAAATTATAGTCAAAACAAAATCACTGGCCGTTAGCTTCAAAGCCAAAAATAATATTAATGGTAGTCTTAAATAACTATTTAATTTATCTTGAGATTCTCGTGTATATTTACCCGGAACAACTTTTACCGACCAGGGCCGTGAGCCCGTGACTCACTCGCCCGACTCCCGAAGTATGTTGTCGGAGCCTCGGACTCTAAATCTCGTGGAGGATATTTGCCGTTTCACGCCCAAACCCCAAAAGTATCGGCCAGGAACCGTTAACCGTTTAGCGAAAGATTTCTCTCTCCCCACTTTCATCACACGTGACACTTCGCCCTCTCAATCCTCAAGCGGTACGCGTCGCCTTGTTTCGTATGTTTTGAGATATTTCTACCTCTCGCGCCTAGCTCCGAAAAACCGAGATTTTTTGGGTCTGTACGAGCCAACCTAATAGTGCAATTTTTTGCGCATATACAGACCTTTGGCGGCCCCTAGGACCGAGCCCCAATCGGTGGCAGCAAGGTAGGCGTTGAAAAAATCGCGCATCGGTCTGAGCGGCGGCATTGCAGGCGAGGTGGGGAAAGCGACCTGGAAGAGCAGTGTGTCGTGGTCGCTAGTTCCCAGCGGGGCCAAGTTGGTGACGTCGAAGACCAGATCGGGGTCAGACGCAAGCACAAGGTCCAGAACACTGGGACGAGAGTCAGCAGAGACACCCTGCCTAGTGGGAGACGTGACCAGCTGGGTGAGATGAAGGTCAACAACGTGTTCGAGGAACACCCTGGCCTGAGGTGTAGCGAGTGTTTCGGGCGCGAGCGAGGACCAGTCGAGGCGAGGGTAGTTAAAGTCCCCGACAATGAAGGAACTACAGGAATGGGTGGCGCAGTAGTCGTTCACCCGAGACAAGAGCCGCAGAAGTTCCCCGTGGTTGTCAAAGGATGGGGACTGATAGACTACACAGACCAGGAGGCTAGACTGGGTGTTGTGGCACAAGACCGTGAGGGCCTCCAGCCCACAGTCCGAGGACCACCCCGAAAGCTCCGCAGGGGTAAAGAGGCAAAGGTCACGGGAGTCGAAGGCAGCGGAGACGTAGAGAGCGACACCACCGCCCCGGAGGGAAGGGTGACGATCCTGGCGAAAGAGGACCAGCGACGGGACGGAGAGTTCACAGTCGAGAGTGGCAGGGGTGAGCCACGTTTCCGTGAGGCAACGAAGCGAGCGTCATGGTCGCGCACTTGAGCTGACAGTTCGTCCCTACGGTACAGACTGTTCAGGCTTCTGACGTTGGCAGAAAGCACTGAACAGGAGCGAGAGAGGCGAGGGGAGCGATGAGCGGGAGAAAACGGTAGGGCCAAAGGATTAAGGGCGGATCGAGGGAGTCGCGCCTCGCTTAGGACCGGAAGCGCGGGGGCAGTAGGTTTTTTGGAACCGTGGCGGGCGAAGGGCGGTAGATTAAGTTCGGCGGGAATGGAATATTACCGGTACCACGCGTGGGAGGAGGACGATAGGCAACTTTTTGTTCAAGATGTAGAAAGTCATGCCCATGGCGGTGGTGTTGCTGATCAGTTGCGTAGCCAAAGAAACTTCATTTTAGTGAATGCTGTGAGGCAAAAGTGCTGCATCGTCAACTTAGGCGCAATTCGTAATGCTTCCCTAGAATCTAGCCAGAGAAAGCGTTCCAAATGAGCCCAGGAAGCTCTTGAAAACTTAACGAAGACGTCATGATTTTTCAAATTGTTTCAAAACCCTTCGATTAAATGTGACGGATCATGCATACAAAAAATTCTGCGGCCATCTAAATCGATAAGTGGTTCTTCTAATGTGACTTTTAATGTCGTGTAGAGGCTTTGATTATTTGCACCTTAATCCCAAATAACTCCCTTGATTTCAAGTCCAGTGGAAAAACATTTTCGGAGCACTTCAATAAATATAGGGTATTGCTTTTCTGCACTCATGGGCCCCTCTTGTTAAATAATATGCCACAGGCTGTTTCCAGCCATGGTCGATTCCTGATATTAAGAATACGGTGACATAATTTGCCAGTACAGACTTCATTTGAGAATTTCCCAAATCAACATAACCTTCAATAAGGTCATTGGCTTCGTTGTATGAAATTCCTTCTTTGAGGCTCATTTCATCAAATAACTATACACCCAACTTTTCATTTTCCAGCAAGCAAAGAACCTTTCTTCGTAAGATGACCCATAGTTCTGGGACAATTCCAGGCTTACAAGGAATGTTTTTAAGCCACAGTTTCAATGAAGATAGGCTAGGCAGAATGAACATCTTTTTAAGAAGGAGATATGCTTTCGGACCATGATAATGCAGAGTGGGGGCCATCGTCGTCCTTTTGGTTCTTTCAACGCAGCATTCACTTGCATGTTGAAAAAATCAGCGGCAGGTTTTGGAAGAATTTTCCTCATTTTGCCCACAACTTGCTCCATAGAATAAATTTTTTTGACATGTTCTTCACTAACCTCCAATTTTTAGTGTACTGTTGCTGTAACATTGATTTCAGTTTTTTTCTTTTGAGGGGTATCTTGAGATGTTGTTCGACTACTTTGGTTTCTTGTTCGATTTTTTGTGGACATGTTTTTTACAGAGGGTTGGCTCGGGCAAGAATTGGGTGAGAGTGTTTTAAACAAACTTCTTCGTATTTTTAATGATGGTGTTGTAAAAAAAGTTCTTCGTACGTTAAGCGAAGGCGATTGAAACAAACTTCTACGTTTTTTTTGGGAGTTTGTCCTACTCTCTTACGTCGTAAAGAAGAGCCTGATAGAAGTGTGTCCCTACTACATGGCACAGGAGTTAGACTGATTACAGGATCTACTTGAGAAATTAAGTGTGATATTTATTAAAAGTTTATTTAACTACTGTTAGTTCTATTTCCATTACCTGCGGCTTCCACTCTTTGAGAACTGGAGGGACTAAAAATTCTACCGTTTTTTTCCCCATTGGATGACAAGGGCGTTACACTTCTTGAGCTAGATAAGGATTAAGGATAATGGTAAAGAAAACTCTAGTACCCAATATCGCCGACGCTTAGTGCTCAATCATTTTTATCACCCTTACTAAATTTAAATTTATTTCTTCATTTAGGACAATTTTTCAAAAGGATCAAAAATGGAAAATGTAGGTATACAAGTAAAATAATATATGTCACGCATTAATCAAAACATAAAAATACATAGTATGGTATGAATATAATGTGCATGGCTACCACAGCAAAGACGCTGATATATTATAGGAAAATAGGAAAGGTATAATCGATTTATAGGAAATTATAGGAGGATTTTCTTAAAAGTAATGGTAATGTGGTGACCATGAATGTATAAAAACCGGGCGACTAAAGAACATTTATGTTTGAAGACTTCGCAGTCATGCCAGGTAATGGTAATGAACTTGTCATGATTGCCAAGGAGAACTCTCATTGTTATTAAAGGGGAATGATATCTTAATTTTACCAGAGTCTTGAAAATCTCTATATTTATTTGGAACAGCGTTCCAAACTAGTGTAGGTCTTGACCTATGTTTCAGAAATAAAACGATTATAAATTATGTTTCAGAAATAAAACGATTATAAATTATGTTTCAGAAATAAAACGATTATAAATATCACGTTATACATAATTGACATTGAAATAGTCTGTCACCGTGGCACGTACGCTTTGGGATTCAAAATCTCATTAGGCGAGAAGTGCTCACTACAAACTTTCATATTTTTTATGGACGCATGGTCCTCTTTCCCAAGCAAATGTACCCTGCCAGAGTTTTCAATCCATTTTGCACATCCATCAAAAACATTTTAATGAACCAAGCTTAGAGGAAAAAAATTCTGAATATTAACCTTACACTGTCTTTTTTCTAGAACTAAAAAAGGAAATTCCAGGCTTTCTCCGACCCTGAGCGTTTTGGCAATTTACGAAGCAACACAGATCCACCATAATATTTAATATTTTTCCAATTTGATGAAACATCGCGATTCGCGAAATCCTCCAAAAAAATCACCGTACCCCCCTTCTCCCGAAACCAATAGTTTTCCGTAAATGGAACAGGTGAAAGCAGGATCTAGGTTCAAAAATCACTTAACACCCCCCAAAGGCTAAGTCGGCCCTCCATATTATCCTCCTTGGTTTTGCTTGAAAGTAATAGCCTACTCGATGACGCTGCTCGCGCGGGAATAATATGATTAATATCTAATGGACTACATGGCCAACTTATAACTGGCTAGTCGCGCGGGAATAATATCTACTAGACTACATGGCCAACTTATAACTGGCTACTCGCGCGGGAATAATATCTACTATACTACATGGCCAACTTATAAGTGGCTACTCGCGCGGGAATAATATCTACTAGACTACATGGCCAACTTCTAACTGGCTACTCGCACGGGAATAATATCTACAAGACTACATGGCCAACGTATAACTGGCTGCTCGCGCAGCAATAATATCTACTAGACTACATGGCCAACTTATAACTGGCTGCTCGCGCAGAAATAATATCTACTAGACTACATGGCCAACTTATAACTGACTGACGGCTTAGAATCCGGTGGGACTTATCAGTGTCCCGTATTTAAGCTGGTGCGCCTAGTTGGTCGTGACTATACATTTCGGTATGCAACGGAAATTCCCTGAATTTTACGACAATTTTTAAATTACCAGCCTTTTCCTTGACTTTTTACACCCTTTTTCAAATTCCCTGAATTTTCCAAGTTTTCCAGGTACTTTGGCAACCCTGAGATATTGGTGACTATCGTATTGATTGGAATGGCCCGCTAACAGAGGAAGATAGTGAAACAACAGTTGAGGTACCTGATGTTGAAAATCCCATACAGGAAAATCTTCTTAATGAATTTAATGAGCATATTTCAAGAAAATAAAATGTGGGGAATGATTATGGAATCAATACTTTCTAAGTGCTCTTAGTTTCATGAGAAATCATAATTAGTGAAATTTAAAAAATAGTAGCAACGCTACTTTTGGGGGTTGAAAATTTTAATAATTAACCCAAGGAAGAGAGATAATCCCCTGAGGGATACAATTCGACATATAAAATCTAAAATGCCTCCTACATGATCTGAAATAGAGATGGTTTTCCACCTTCACAGTGTTTAGACTGGATTTTAAATCTTCATTTTTTATCAACAGTAAAAAAGGAAATATTTGTTTCTAAATATTTAACTTGACAATTTTTAACCAACTTTCTTATTAAGTAATAAAAATATTTACATGATTTTGTTGTCATTAAACAAATTAAATCCCGTAAATCTATCATCCACGTAATTTGTCAGGGCACAAAATTTCATTTCACAAATAACTTAATTCTAAATGGGCGAGTTAAAATCCCATTTTGGTATATATTCGTAAATTAACGTGAGTAATCCTAAAAGTTTTTATGCATACTTTAACCGCATACTCCTTAGAAATTACTTTTTTTCCTACTTCAGTATACCTTTAACGCGCATAAGCGCAATGATTTTTATTATTAAAATTACGTCTGACAAGTTTAACAATAATAATTTGTTAGACCTTCAACCGCGTGGAGTACAATCTTAAAACGAGGTGAAAAGGAAAGGTATTTGATTCTACGCCTAAAAGTAATCCTAGTTTTCCTACTTCAATCTCAAGCCTGTTCCCAATGTTCTTCTTTGCTCAAAAGATTGCTCACCGTGATTTTTTTTTTCAAATCGTGCAATCGCTATGTCCAATTTCTGTAACGTCATTAGAAACAAGGTCAAATATTGAAATTAAAAATTATCATTTTACTGGCAAAACGGAGATAACTTTTAGAATCAAAATCAAATAAAAACATGAATTTTTTTCTCCCCTAACATTTAAATGCGTATCATTTTTAATGATATTATTTAAAACTAAAGCTTTGGTTATAGCATTACTTGAACAGTTATAAACTGTTTGAGCTTTAACAGCATAAATTGCATCTTTAAGAATATTAATTATGTTCGGATAACTTAAATTGAAGATTATAACTTTTAAGACTTCCTTTAGCAAATAAAAATGAGACGTCGTTGTAGCGAAATATAGCTTGGGAGAGCTCTGTTGTTATAGCGTAGCTCAACGGACTGAAACATCGAGCACGTTCGCGCAATTAAAATAAGAAGAGTTAGTTAATTCTAAAATAGAATTAGCGCTTTGGATCGATTCGGTTTTGGTAAATAAAAGATAAGGAGCACGATAAGTTTTTTAAAATTCAACAAATTACGGTTTATTACGAAAAATTAACGTAACGAAAATATTAAAAAAAGAGAGGTTGAAAAAAAGTTGCTTTTAAGAATGATTTACACGTTCGACGCACTAGTATTTTAACCTTAGCGCTTGAAAATTTAAGGTTAATATCTAAGTTTTATTAATTACTCCGCGCTTTAATTATTTTCTCACCGCAAACAATTTAATCCTTTTTGGAAGCACTAATATTCCTTTTTGATGCACAATTAAATCTATTGGAATGCACAATTATTCCTTTTTTGGCATTTTGGCACAATTTATTAACTAATGGTTTAGATCTGGCGCTAAATTTTCTATCTAAACTCGCACTCGCACTATTCTAAGTACATTTTTACTTAGTTTTTTATTCTTAGGACTTGGCGCGCACTTTCTAGCTTACCCTTTCTAACTGCTCATGAGAACTTTCTGTTCAAGACTACTTTTTATTTTTTATTATTGACAATTCTACCGGTTTGGTCCTAGGACGCGCTCTGTCCCTGCGCTACTATTGGCTTATTTTGTAGTAAACAGGTCGTCTTTGTGACGTACCCATGACAAATTTTGTTATTTTCAAAGCGTAAATTTCCCATGTTTTTAACAAAATGTTCAAAACAACCACTTTTTACAAAAATAACAGCGCGAAAAAATACTTTTTACAATAAAAAATTGAAAACAACTTGAAAAATAGGCTAAATACAAGAAAAACAAATTACATTCAAAATGGAAAATTACACAATTTAAAATATTTAACCAAAGTAAATTTTTAAGTGCAATTAATTGATAACTATTGTTCATGGGGTAGCAATATGCAACAACAGATTAAAAATAAGAAAAAGAAATCTGACATCTCAGCACTTAAAATACCATAAATTACCTAAAGACCCTGAAAGAAGAAAGTTATGGATTATAAGGTGTCACAGGGAAGATAAGTTTAATCCAGATACAAGTTTCATCTGTTCCCAATATTTCATAACTGAGGATTATGAAAGAGATTTACGTTCGGAACTCACAGGCATTCCAAGGAAAAATCACAAACAAGTTCTTACGCAATTGGCCGTAAAATGTGTCCGAGCTAAATAACAAATATTTTAAAGGAATATTCCACGCCAAAATTCTTTCATTATTCAGAGGAGCTTTTGAAGAAATGAATATCGGGCATGGAAACCATGGATCCATCTTCAATATTAAGTACAAGCCCTTGCGCCATTGTTCCCGACGTGTTCGAAGTTCCTATACATATTTTGCCAGATTAAAACCTTTTTCCGTGCATTTCTTTTATTTACTCACAGAATCTTAATTTCAACTATAGGGAGAGGGCAAACCCATTCTTTGCACGTCATAGGCTTATATCTCTTACCTCAATTCCATCCCCCTAACGGGGGAATTTCAGTATCGCGCCTACAAACGCTCCCCTAAGTAGAGGTATAAAATGACGTCGGATGTTCTTTCCCTCCCTGACAAAACCGCTCTCCCTATTTCTATGTTTAGCTTTCTATACAGGACCATATGGCTTGGAAAAAATATGATTTTATAGCCTGTGTTAAACCGTGTCACTAGACTAGACTTCAAAATGTCAATAATTACTAGAAACTACAACGAGGCATAGACGTTTTCAGTAATATATTACCAGGGATAGATTTAATTTTAGAAGTAGGAATGGAGAACAGAGTAATCTAGGCGCGCGTTAAAGTCTCGGACCCCTTCCACGGGACGGAGAGGTATGAAAGAGGAGGCGGATCATAGCGACAGAGGTAAAAGAAATTATTTATTTTTCGCCGTCCTCGTCATCATCGTCATCAAAACGTAGTTTAAGTGAGCCAATCAGATATTTAAACTTTTCGTTACGTGTTGGAGGGAGGGGCTCTATACTGGGCTATGAGTCGGACTGAAGTAAATACTAACCGTTCTCAATTCCAACTTCTAAAATTAAATCTCTCCCTGATATTACAAAACTCTTATTTATGAACCTTGTTTACAATGTTTTGGATCAAAACTTAAAAGTTGATCTGTAAATCTCAAGCCAGTTTTAAAAAATGTGTCGCTGCACAGCGTAAGAAAATTATGGCATTCCGATTTAAGCCTTTCAAACTCTACTCGGTAATTGTTACCAGCTGACGGATTCATCCACTAGGATTTATCTTCTCACTTTCGTTTCATTTGTTAAGAGAGCTAAAGAGAAGGGGCCTTTACCACCAGGAAATTTTTCATATCTTAATTAATTTGGTCAGGGATAGATTTAATTTTAGTAGTAGGAATGGAAAACAGAGTAATCTGGGCGCGCGTCAAAGGGGGATATGAAAGAAGAGGTGGGTCATAGCGACAGAGGTAAAGGGAATTACGTATGTTTCGCCGTCCCCGTCAGCAACATCATCAAAACGTAGTTTAAGTGAGCCAATAAGATAAATTAAACTTTTCGTTACGTGTTAGAGGGAGGAGCTCTATACTGGGCTATGAGTCGGGCTGAAGTAAATACTAACCGTTCTCCATTCCAACTTCTAAAAGTAAATCTATCCCTGATATGGACTATGGGTACATGGCTTCATTTTTAAATATGATGTTATTTTATGCATATAATAAAATCTAGCGAGGAAATTTCCTTTAAATAATGGCGTTGAAACTCTCAAAAGATTGCTTTCACTGTAAGAGGATCATTATACAACAAAAAATAAGGGGAAAAAATGGATTCTTAAACGACTACGTGCTTGTTCGATCCCCGGGCCGAAGTAAAATGGAAATATGGGCGGAGTTAGGAGGTAATTAAAAGCTTTACATAGATGTGAAAAGTAGTTTTGTCTAATCAAGGTGGGTAGGCGATCGTTCTGTAAGGCTAAATCCAAATACAAGCTTGCGAAAGCAGGACAAATCTACTTTGGCCTAACATCGAAGCAGACATTTATAAAAATTTGTTCCATGGTTTCGGTCCCAAAAAAGTAAGTTATGACAAGCGGTTGAAATGTTCCGTTCAATTACTGGTAGTCGAGCAATGAATTTGTAGAGGTCTGCGATTAACCGTTTCGATCGAATACCGAACCGAATAATTCGATCCGGTATTCGATAAGCCCATTTTTACTATTCGATACGAATATCGAATACCGATATTGACTATTCGGTTAATGTTCGATTACCTCAAATTTAAGTCCTTGGCACTAGAGAGACCCACCTTACTTTAAAAAAATATTATCCCAATTTTATTTGTCTCTCATCAAAAACTACCAGAAAGTGCCTAGGAAAATTTTAAGAAATACTTGGCCACCAATGAGGAGAGGTATTTTGAAATTTAGGAGCTTCTTAATGTTTTTCATCTTGCTTTGTACTAACTATTCGCGAATTTTAGGGTTACTACCCGATTAATCGCGAATAGTTAAGCCTAGTATTCGCGAGTATTAGGGTTAACTAATCGCGAATACTATTCTTAACTATTTGCAAATAATAGGTTAGTAGAAAATTTACCAAAGCCTAACTATTCGGTATTCGATTTGGGATAAACTATTAGATTCGGTATTAAGGAAAATGTTTTGTTATTCTGTAGCCGGTTCCATACCCAAAAAGTGGTATTCGCACACCCCTTGAATTTAGTGTCTCATTAGACCTAAGTTTAATTTATGCTTGCGCAGGTCGCTAATATTTTTATTAATGTGGAAAGTGTCGTTTATAACATTACCATACCGAGTTCATACCATTGACAAACATGGCAAGTTCAGATTACAATCATGTTTTTTTCTTGATTTCATTAAAACGTCCCTAAAAATATTATGATATCGCGTCAATAACGTTCAGATTGTAGTGGGAAAGTTAATTCACTACAAATTATCAAGAAAATCAGAAATTTACGTTTTCCCCCAAAAAAACTTAAACATTAAATAAGCGCGAAATTAGTCGTTTCAAAAATTTGCAGCTAGGCACTATGCAATCAGGGATAAATTTTATTTTAGAAGTTGGAATGAAGAACGGTTAGTATTTACTTCAGTCCGTTACGTAACCCAGTATAGAGCCCCTTCCTCCAACACGTAACGAAAAGTTTAAATTACCTTTTGGCTCACTCAAACTACGTTTGTGATGACCTTGCTGACGGAGACGGCGAAAAATACGATATTCCTCTTTACCTCTGTCCCTATGACCCACCTCTTCTTTCATACCGCCCCCCCCCCTTATTTGGGAAGGGGGGTCCGGGACTTTGACGCGCTTAGATGACTCTGTTCTCAATTCGTACTTCTAAAATTAAATCTATCCCTGATGTAATATAACTAATTTGTTTTATTTTCTAGAATTTAATGTTGCAACCCTTCGAAAGAAGAGTATTAAATTATATTTTTGAAAACAACAAACGTCTCGTATTAAAACGAAGCAGCTTTGCACAGGTAAATACTGAAGCCTTATTTTCATAGAAGCTAAAAATTCAGTTCTCGTTCCCAGCTTAGCTAGTTTTATTTATCGTGCTAGAGAAGCAAGGCTACATAGTTTTTTTTTCAAACAGATTGTTTTAAATTTATTGCAAGTTAAAGGTTTTAGAAAAATTAAAAGACGTATAAGAATTCTCTTACATGATACACATTGAAATCTTATATTGAGCTAATTTTAATAAATTCATTAAACAATATATAAACAGTTGCAGATGCTTAAAATGGAAATATATCCAGTAAAGTATCGTATGCCACCATACAATAAGACTTAATAAGTCTCTATTTGAAAAAATAAAACCAACAGTAGAATACATGCATTCTTGCCATAGATTCGTCTCGGCTAAAAACACCACGTATAGCACGGGTTCAATAGGAAGCTTCAACGACATAAGCATCTTCTCTAAAGGAGTAAGAATCGTGTTTGAAACCTCAATCAAAAATATTTTTACTGTAACACCAGAAACTAAACTAAATTTTGAACAAAATTTTGTCAGGTTTGGATCGGGTTGATTTTCTCGTTTGCTTTCTTAACCTTGGTTGAGATAATTCAACGACGAATGAATGGAATTCGAAATTTTATTGTACCTTTCGCTTTAAAGAAAGTGTTTCTGTACTACGGAGTCATATTAGGAAAAGGTAAACGTCTCCTTTAGAGTCGGTTTGAGAAAATGGCATGGCGAGTTGGTATTACAGCACATTTGGTTACTTAGTTTTCCTTGAACACTTCATTGCGCAGTATAATGTGCACGAACGATAACGTGGTCGATCACAGATAAGTTGGGCCTGGGCCGATACCAATATCGGTATCGGCGAAATGGATTCCATCTTCTGAGTGGCGGAGACGCTTTCGGCACTATTTTGGATTCTGTGTCATGATAGGTCGAAAAAACAGGCAGATGCTGGGTGGGAATTTTAAACAATTGTACATGGAAAGAGATGTCGTTCAACCTTAAAACCCGGTTAACCAGTTTGCGATTTCGGTTACATTTCATTGCTGAACGCACCGAAAGCAGACGACAGCATTTATTATCTTTCCTACAATGGCCGCGATCGGTGTTGTATTGATGGCTGATGCTGCTTTAGAAGAAGATGAACGTGTAATTTATCGAAGGATTAGAGGAGATGGATTTGTTTTGCCGGATGCTGAATTTTTGCGCTAGTATCGAATGACAAAGGTTAAAGTAGAGGCACTTGTCAAAATGTTAACGCCAAAACTACTGAAAGAGCGCCCCCAAAGTTTATACATGCTCACTGTTCAAGACGAAGTCTTAGTTACTTTGCTTTTCTATGGCTCTGGCTCTTTCCAACACAGCCTTGCAAGCAATTACGAACATGGAATGAGCCACCCATCAGTCAGTAGATCTATTGGTCGAGTGACTGACGCTATCAATGCCACGATGAGGCAATATACACGCTTTCCCACTGGAAATGCCGAAGTGGAAGCTATCAAGGTTGGTATTTATTTTGAGACGATAGATTGTGTAATAAAATTCTAAATTTTAATACGACTGTTGCAGGCGTCATTCAGAGCCAGGTGCGTTTTTCCTGATGTTCTTGGAGCTATTGACTGCACCCACATCCTAATTATAAAACCAGCTGAGGAACCCAATGGCTATCTTGATAGGCATGGAAATTATTCCATTAATGTGCAATTGGTAAACGATATTCTTTCTAACAATAGACAAACTGACAACTAACAGTCCTTTATCATGCTATAGATATGTGACAACGAAACCCGTATAACGGATGTTGTGGCTCAATGGGGTGGGAGCACTCACGATGCTTTTATTTGGCGATTCTGTGGCGTGCTGGAGAGATTTAAGAATCACGAAATGCCTCAAGGATATCTTCTTGGAGACAGTTGCTATCCTCTTCAGCCATTTTTAATGACTCCCCTTCTTCAAGCTAGAACGCCGAATAAGCAACGGTACAACCAACGTCACATGTCAGGTAATTTATGTTTATTAATCTACATATTGTTACATCAATAATATTGTGCTGTAATATAAGGCTTCAATATTGCACCAATTTGATGTTAAGTCCTTTTGTTTAAAGCAGGACCTATATAGAGCACACACATTGATGTAAACATCACCTAGGTCGCAATGTTATAGAAAGTGTGAATGGCATTTTGAAAATGCAATGGCATTTTGAAAATGCAATGGCATTTTGAAAATGCGATTTCGATGTTTGGATTCGTCTGCAGGTGTGTTGTGCTAAAAGCCTGAGAAAGTCAATGACATCATCAGTGCTTGCTGCCTCCTTCACAACTTCTTGTTGGGTGAAGCAATGCCTGGAGAAAACGGTAAATGACGTTTAATTATCGCGATTATTTTAGTTGCCATCTGCTCAACTGAGTGACAGTGTTTGTTTTAGTCTTCAATTTTCCAATCAATTCACGAGCAATGTCTTTCATACACCTAGGTTTCAAACACTTATTTCCTATAACTCAATTATTATTGCCTATTGTCTGATAATAATTCCAAGGCTTCTTTATGGTCATCCAGCGGGAATATCCTTCAATAGACACATTTTTAATTATTGTATGGAACCAAAAACGGATTTATGCACTAAGAACGTCGGATCGTAGCTTTAGCCTCTAGTACCATCCTCTCATACTATATTGAGAAACTTCGTCTGCTTATATTTTGACTCCACCCACATATTCTGTATAGTATATGCAGAATTTGTGGGTGAAGTCAAAATATAAGCAGACGAAGTTTCTAAATAAAGTATGCGAGGATGGGTAGTGAATTTGCTACGTTCAACGTTCTTTTTACATAAATCCGTTTTTGATGGAACATGCGATTTAAAGAAAACTTTTCCATTGCAGTTGAACGAAATCCAAACGTTGCAAGAAACCCTGTTGATGATGACGACGATGATGATGATGATAACGAGCTGCTACAAGCAGGTAGCAGAACAAGACAAGCCTTGATTGATCTGGAATGTAAGTGCTTTTATTTATTTTTCATTAGTATCGTGTAAAACCAACAGCGTGTCAATTCTGCCAGACATGTTAACTACCATAGCGAGACATTGCCTTTGAAGTGTAACAACCCATCTAAATCAGTAATTGAGGGGTTATCGAAAGTCTCAGGATTCGGGTATATGATTTTTGTGACAGGATAGGACTACGAAACGTCTGTACGATAAGCATTGCACTAGACATATTATAAAAAACGTCTTGGTTTGGACCAAGGCCAAAAAAGCAAACGATATGTGTGAGGTTTATCATTTGACTGAAGTTTCAGATATTTCAATTGTTTTAGTTATTTTTATCCATTTAATCCTTAATCAATATTAAATTCAATCAACTGATTTTGCTGTTAATCGATCCATTCCCTCTAAATTAATTGAAAAAATTACATATAACAAAGAACAATTACATTTTCCGTAAACATTTTATCATGAAATTAATTATTTTGAAGGGAGTACGTGTTGAGGAATGAACATTGAACATAAAAAGAGCAAGCTAACTTTGACATAAATCGAAAGGAAAATGTAAATATTTAATAGTGAAAGCCAAATCAGGGTGTTGCGTGAATTTATACATTTAATTTCTTTAATCGAAATGCTACATTTCTATTGTCGGCTCTATGAAGAAAAGATTGCACTGCAATGTTCCACTCCGTGCTTTAGAATTTCTTGGTCATAACTCAGTCTTCATTTGAAACGTCACCACACCTTTCTACATTGTTGGCTCTACTTGTACACCGGTTACGTTTTACGCGTAATCATATTAGCACGCTTAAAGAGCATTTCGGAAAACACACAGGGGCGAGGCCACCATTGGGGTATTCTCCCTCGCACCAAGGGCCACCGCCAGACGGTGCCAAAGTTCAACTCGCTCTGCCTATAGCGGTGCTTCTAGGCGAGAGAGAGAAGACCCCAATGGCGGCATCACCCTTGTGTTTTAGTTTCTCTGTATGTAATTTCTAAAATGGTCTACTCACTTACAAATGTACACAAATTACACTGAGTGATCGGTCCTTCAGGCGCTAGCGAGTGACAAGCCACAACCATAATCATTCATGTACACGAATGTTTTATAGTTTTAGGTTATTAAGGTTGGCGGGCAAGTCCGGAGAGTCACTAATGTGAAAAGGTTTCGAACTATACGGTATTATTGGCTGAGTGTGTTGCGACGGCTCAGATGACCCATACACTTGAACCACAGGTGCTTTTAAAAATTTTTATATTGGGAAAATAGAGGAAGGGGGGTCGGAGTAAAGTGTGACCTTCGCATAACTGGTAATGAATAATGTGTATACCCATATTATTTCCGCATGAAATGAATATAACAAGTCATTGGTACTGAGAAGTATTTCTTTTTATGTAATCTTTACCCTTACCTTTGGTTATATCAGAAGTAAGATAAGGGACTAGAAGTAACGAGGTAACCAAACTCTTCATTTGGCGATGGAAGCGGCATAAAATCGTCAAATTTGTTCACTAGTGCTAGGCTCTATTACCAATGCTAGGGCACTTTAATTCTAGTCCCTTATCTTACTGCTGGTTATATTTATACCGATATAATATTTTTCCTGTGCTACAGAGAGTCACCTACTAAACGAAACCACACAGGATAAACATTGTTGCTTTGTCTCAAGAAGACGACATTAGTTTGAGAAAAAAAGTTCTTTATCATATTTTCTCTAACATCAGTCTTCTCAGAAACTTACTACAGATTTAAACTTTTTTGGTGCAAACTTGAAAATTTGTTAAGCCAGCAACAATTAAAACTATGTCCGTCAAGGTGCTTACAAGTTAGTGAGCAACGACACGAAATCCATTCAAAATAATTAATTTCATGATAAAATGTTTTCGGAAAATGTAATTGTTCTTGAAAAAGCGTAGATATTTAATTTTTTCAATTAATTTAGAGGGAATGGATCCATTAACAGTAAAATCATTTGATTGAATTTAATATTGATTAAGGATTAAATGGATAAATATAACTAAAACAATTGCAATATCTGAACTTCAGTCAAATGATAAACCTCACACATATCGTTTGTTTTTTCGGCCTTGGTCCAAACCAAGACGTTTTTTTTATAATATCTGTCACTTCAGTCTTATTGTAATTAAAATTTGAATTATTTTATTTTTGCTTTACCGTCATACATTTGGGGTTGATCTATTTCTAATTGCTTAAAGAAGTACTTAAGTATCGTTAATTACATATGAACTTATATTAAAAAACATTGATTTCGATAAGCAAATAATGTTGCACTTTATTTATTAAAGAAGTTTAAAAACGACGGTATTTGAAATATGGAAGAAAAATATTTGTTTCGTACACTGTATACATATACAGTGTTGTCGAGATCAGACCAAAAACTTCCTTTATGGCGTCAATGAATCAAACATGGCGTCCACCGCATTTTTCCTCTTATGGCGCTAGTGAATCAAACATTTTCACCCAATCTTTTTGTGACGTCAGTGAAACGCACATGACGTGTCTTCCTGTGACGTCAGTGAAACGCACATAACGTGTCTTCCTATGGCGTCAGTGAATCAATCATGGCGTCAATGTTAGGCTTAAGCGTAATTTTCGACAACGTGGTAAATAAAACTTGTCATACACGTGGTTTAAACGCCATGTTCACTATAAGAACATGATTGGTCTAAAAAGAGCGCCATGTTTACATGGCCAGAAGGTCACGTGACATTAAAGTATAAAAGACGAGGACGGTTTAAAGATAAGGCATTCTACATCCCTCCTTGACGTACCGATCCAGATCCGAAAAATGTAAGTATAATTTCCCATAAAATCTTAGTGCTATAATCTTGGTCTGCATCCTATTTAAAGTGATTACCATATTTAATGTGAATATTTAGAAATAACTCCAACGTGTTTTGAAATTCCTCAACTAAATCAGTCAGTGTAACGGCGGGCTGTAGGATTAGACTAGGAATGACCGATGGCTCAACTGGGATCGTATTAAGCGACGAGGAATATATGCAACTTTACGGAATGAAGAACTCCATAAACGGATTTTTCGAGAAGGACGACGCTCAACCCACCACGTTCTCTTTCGAGGGATCGATGGACAAGCGAATTCAACTTGTAACTTATCAGGATAGGAAGATGTTAAATATCCGCCAAGTGATCCAGGGACAAGGAGCGAACTACGGAATCCAATACCCAACTAGGAATGGATTTGCCATAGGACCCTTCCTATGGGGGAAGTTATTGGAAAAACACATTCAGGTGACGACATTCATTAACGAAGCGAAACGTGTGGAGAGTGTGATTAAGGACATAGTAATACAGCAACTAACTGAGGGAATAAATAATTCGTGCAACGGCTGCATTATCGACCATCCTTCACAATTACAGCATGATTGTATAATGATGGAATGGAGTGAACGTGTAGATGAACATTATTCTAATGCCGTATCTAATTTAAATATCGAGATGGTAGTTAATATTTTTAATAATTCCCCCTTCTTAAGTTTTCAATTCTGTAAGCAAATGGTTTCTCTAAGTGTATGTAAATTCTTGTAATACATTGAAATGAATTTAAATAATAAATATTCAAATTTAATACTTTTTCATTTACCTAAATATAAGCCTACTTCAAATTTTAGGAGTTATTTATATTCAAATTTAATACTATATAACTAAATATATAGGCATATTCCAAATTTTAGGAGTTATTTCAACTTAGTATTCAAGTTTAATACTTCTAATATAAACTTTAGAAATTATTTCAACTTAAACCAATTTATCTTTATTGATAGGCATATTTCAAGGATAGGAAATGTAAATAACGAGGTCGGTGAACGGGAATAGAGAAACTCGGATGGTAAATAAACGGCCTATGTCAATAATTAGAAATCATGATAAGCGCTTGTATGAAAGCGGTTAGTGTCGACATGGGATGATAGTTGAAGTTGCAATGTTTGTTTATGCTAGGAAACTAGTAAGTAAAAAAACTAGATTGAAACTTGACGTGAATTTCGAAACATGGCATGGTTTTCGACTTGGCGTCAATGGAAAAACCCATATGTTAGCTCGGGCAAAGATTAAATGGACGGCGCCAAGAGTATAAAAGCCTGGCACGTGTCCAAACTCAGTCACTTTTGTTCCTGACTTCAGACGAGTTCCAGCCTGCTCCCTAGTTGCTTTATAGTATTTTTCAATACTAGGTAACATTTGCTGTTGTAAGTTATTTTGCAGAGGGTAAGAAAAAGTTTACGGGCTAGTACCGAAATTACTTGTGATTTTTACAAGTACTTGCGTATTTTTTACAAGTACTTGCGATTTTTCTGAGATTGTCCTTATCTCATTCATTCTTTGAGAATGTTTAAGTGTAATATTTGTGAGCGTTCCTACCAAGGGAACAGGGAGCTTTTGAGACATAAAAGGGAGAAACACGGGGATGTTAAATACCCATGCTCGCAATGTCCGGCCGTTTATACCAGACTTGCGGATTTAACGTTACACGTGGCTACCCGACACTCTACCCCTAAGGTTCCACTCCCCCTCATGACCAATGCAGGTCCATCAAATTCTACCTTTGTCCCATTCTTGGGTCCATCAACCTCTACCTTTGTTCCTCCTGTTATCCCATTCTCGGGTCCCTCAACCTCCACCTTTATCCCTCCTGAGACGCAGAGGCCGAAACGGTCCACGTCCGACCCATCCACTCCCGAGACGAAGCGGCCGAAACGGTCCTCGTCCAACCCTATTCCTTCCCTAGATGAACTGTCCGACGATGAGAATCGTGCCCTGAACGCGTTCATGAACCGAGAAGAAGTTGTCATCAATGGATCTCTACTGGTAACTCCTCCACCCGCCGTTTGCGAAAATCTTGATGAGCTGTACGACGATGGAAATCGTGCCCTGAACGAGTTCATGGACCAAGAGGATGACTTCCCAGCCCTTTCCAGCCAAGAGAACCGCGGCATCCATCGCTTTATGGATCAGCAGGAGGGTGGTGGTGGTCAAGAGCAGGAGGAGGAACCCATCGTTGCGTCACCGGAAGTTCCTCTTCACGACGAGCTAGAGGAACTGGAAGTACTCGGTAGGGCTATTTTTTGTGCACGTTTCACACCTGTAGCGACTGAGACAGACGTAGAGCTGTACGTGGGTAGACATAGGGTAGCGATTGAAAATTACTTACGCAATAAACTGGCTAGAGATAGAGGGATTAAGTGGTATTTAACTGTTAGGGCTCGCTACACCCGTAAGTTAGCCGACACTGACGAGGAAGTAGAAAATTTAATTTATCACAGAACCCAAAACCTTACTATTTTGAACTCCGACGTTATCCCCGGACAGATAGACTTTAGTATTAGGACTCTGAAACGTTTAATGGAGGAGTACGAAGCGCAAGGTAGCGGGTGGGTTTTAGATAAAATTCTCTTCCTGCAGATTAATATCATTGCGTACTTCCCGCTTCACGGGGGTACGTACTTTGAAACCCCTAAAAATCTTCTAGCTAAAAAAGCCCTATTAAATGTGCAAAATACAGACAATAAGTGCTTCTTATGGTCAATTTTGGCACATTTGCACCCTGTAAACGTTAACCCGAATCGTGTAACTAAGTACCTAGAGTATAGTAATGAATTGGACATGGCCGGTATTACTTTCCCCGTGAAAGTAAATACCGGTAAATTGGAGAATTTCGAACGGGTGAATAACCTTTCGATTAATGTATTCGGATACGAGAAAGAGGTCTTCCCCCTTTACGTGAGTTTCAACAGAGTTGAGGAACCACGTCAAGTAGATTTATTGCTATTAACCGAGGGTGAGAAGAAGCATTTCTGCTTAATCCGAAGCATGAGTCGACTTCTAGCGAAGGCATTCACCGCACACACAAACATGGACCATTATTGTCGTTATTGCCTGCATCGATTCTCCGGCGTAAACTAGGAGAAGAACTACAGGGAACACATCAAGGAGTGCAGTATACACGGCCCCCAGAAGATCGAGATGCCGGTAAAGGAGCCTATTCTGGAATTCAAAAACGTCGCATGGCAACAGAAGGTAAACTAAAACTTTTGTTATTTATCAGGGTATTTTGAATAGCGCGCCAAAATAGTTTACTAGGGATAACGTCAGACGGCGCCCATAGCAAGATAAATAAAGCAGACGATAAGATGGGCGGGAGAGAGATAACGTTTTGTTTACATATTATCTAATATAGTTGTATTTCTATTTTCACAGGTTAAATACGTCATCTATGCCGATTTCGAGTCTATTCTCCGTAAAGTACACCGATGCGATCCCGATGTCGACCTCTCTTCAACCACAAAAACTTCGTAGCATATCTCCTGTGGGTTTCGTTATGTCATCGTTAGTCACGATGGTACAGCCTCAAAACCAGTTACTTATCGAGGGATAGATGCCACGGAAAAGTTTTTAGAAAACCTTTTGCGTGAAGACGCGATTATTTAGCGTAAGATTAAAGATAACGCCCCCATGAATCTATCAAAATTAGAAAAGGCGCAATTCGCCTCGGCCCAATCCTGTTACTTCTGTAACAGGCCTTTCACTGTAAATGACTGTAAAGTTCGTGACCACGACCACACTAACGGAACCTACAGGGAGCTGCTCATAATTCGTGCAACCTGAAACTGAAGACCCGGAATTTCGTTCCGGTCTTCATGCATAACTTATCTCGTTACGATGCTCATCTAATTATGGACAAAATTGGATTGGTCAAAGATCACAAGATTACGTGTATCCCCACGAATTCCGAAACGTACATTTCGTTTTCTCTGGGTAATTTACGATTCTTAGACTCAATTAGGTTCATGCCGGCATCGCTAGAGACACTCGTATCGAATTTGGCTCGAGGAGGAGCCGATAAGTTCAAGTGTTTAAACTCTGCTTTCAGCGCGGACGAAGTACCGCATCTGCTGAGGAAACAGGTTTACCCATATGACTACTTCGACTGCGAGACGAAATTCGACGAGACCGAGTTGCCACCCAAGGATGCCTTTTTCAATTCCTTAACTGACGAAGAGGTTAGTGAGGAAGATTATTCTCAAGCTCAAAAGGTTTGGGAAAAATTTCAACTCACTAACCTCGGTGAGTACCATGATTTATACGTTAAGACCGACGTTATGCTCCTAGCGGATGTTTTTGAAAGTTTCAGGGCTATGTGTCTAGAATATTACAAGTTAGATTGTGCACACGCATATACAGGTCCTGGTTTCGCTTGGCAAAGCGCACTTCACATGACCCAAGTGAAATTGGAACTACTCCAGGATCCCGATATGCATCTCTTTATTGAGAAGGGTATAAGAGGGGGTGTTTCTTTAATTACGCATAGACTAGCCATAGCCAATAATAAGGATCTCCCCGAAACATTCAACCCGGCAGAACGTAGCTCTTACATTACCTACCTAGACTGTAATAACCTTTACGGCACCGTAATGTGTCATCACCTGCCGATGAGAGGATTTCGATGGATTCAACCATGTCAAGATTTCACTCGTGAAATTATCTTGAATCACCCAGACAATGATCCCCAGGGTTTTATCCTGGAGGTGGATCTTGAGTACCCGGAAAGTTTGCACGAAGAACATAACTGTCTACCCTTAGCACCCGAACGTAGAGTTATTAACGCGGATGAGCTTTCACCGTATTCGATTGAACAGTTGAACAAACTGAAAATTAACGTACAGGATAGCCTCCCAAAGTTAGTCCCCTCGCTCTACGATAGGGAGAAATATGTTCTCCACTACCGGAACCTCAAGTTTTACATCGCTAAGGGGATGAAATTGGGGAAAATCCATCGAATACTCACATTCGAGCAGGGTGCATGGTTAAAACCATTTATCGAGTTCAACACGGAGAAAAGGAAGCAGGCAGTGAACGACTTTGAGAAAGATTTTTTCAAGTTGGCCAACAATAGGTACGCATCTAGGCTACGCTAAGTTATTATTTGGCACGTAAATTAATCAAAATTTTTATCAATTAACAGAGTTTTCGGGAAGACGATGGAAAACCTCCGCAACCGGATCAACTTTGATCTTGTCCAGACCCGGGAGATGGCAATCAAGAAGGCCAGTTCGCTGACATTCCAGAGGTTCACCATCTTTAAGAACGAGCTGGTTGGGATCCATCGTCTGAAGAAATCCCTCAAGTTGGACCGACCCATTTACACCGGTTTCACCATCTTGGACCTATCAAAGTTGGTCATGTACGACTTCCATTACAACACTATGAAGGCAAAATATGGCGACGACCTCAAACGTCTTTTTACTGACACAGGTATGATTTTTTAAAAACGTTTACTAGATTTAAATCCTCTTTCTACTTTCAATTTTAAAAAACTAATTAAATGTTTTACGTATAATTGCAGACAGCCTGACCTATCAGATTTTCACCGACGATTTGCCCCGGGACTTTGCCCAGATGAAGGAGATGTTTGACTTTTCCGCTTACCCTAAGGAACATCCTCTCTTCAGCGAAGAGAACAAGAAGGCCCTCGGAAAGTTCAAGGACGAACTCAACAGCGTCCAGATGCAAGAGTTCTGCGGCTTGCGGCCGAAAATGTACAGCATCTTGTCGGCAAAAGGTGAAAAGAAGACGGCGAAGGGAATCTGTCGTCGCGTCGTCAAAAAGAAGATACGTCACGCCCAATACAAGGAATGCCTGCTTCAACGTAAACTCACCACTGAGAGATGAAGAGGATAGTCAGTGTTAAACACGAACTATTTTCCATCACTCAGAAGAAACTCGCTCTTAACCCTTGCGATGATAAGAGATTCATCATTGATGGAGTGTCAACATACGCGCATGGTCATTTTAAAATTAAGGAATAATTTCAAATGTATAAATAATTACTTTCTGTAACCCTATCCCCTCCCATACCCTCCTGGGACGAAGTGGCCGAACCGGTCCACGTCCAATTTCCCTCTCTAACCCTTTTGGTGCAAAGTGGCCGAATCGGTTCACGCCCAATTTCCCTCCCATACCCTTGTAGCGGATCAGCTACATGAGCCTTCACCAAAATATAAACAACACACATATTAAATAGTTAAAGGGAAACCCACTTTAGTGTCTTACCGTTCAGGCTCATAATCTTTTGCATTAAGCCTATTGACTCATAGTTTATCATTAGCCCGACAGGTGGCGTTCTATAGCACTACCTGAAGCGACCCCTATACCGCGTAAGGCCTGTCCGTGGGATATATAAAGTCAGGGTTGCCATGCAGTTCGGCTAGCAGAGGCAGTTCACATTAGTCTTTAGTAGTTAACAGTTAGTAGCCGTCTAGTTAAGTAGTGGAGTTCGGTAGTTCTCTCCCTTAAACTAACATCTGTTTAAGTGTCAAGTTAGCTAGCTTGTATCAAAGCTTGCTCGCGTTTTTGTCCAGTTTGACAAACTCGTTCTTGCCCGAACCTACATCTTAAACAGTTCGCGCCGCGTTATTAGAGAAAACACATAGAACACTTTCATGGCTCTATACAACTTGGTAAGAGAGTTAATCTTTGTTATATAATCGAACCCTATTTACTGGCGCTACTTAAATACTTAATTATTACTAAAGCATTGTAAATATCATAGTCATTTATTAATTATTATTATGTACTTATTATTTATTTATGTTATATGTAAATCGTACCAGAAAGGACCTGGTTATTAAACTGAGATTAAGATAGTAATGCTTGGTCCCATTATTTCAACCTGTTAACCCACTTTTGAAGTGAATCGGTTACAGCAAGGATGATAGGGGGTGGATAAGAATTCTGAGAGAAATACGCGCCGTAACTTCGGACGCGATTGGGTCTGGTGGGACGCTAAAAATGGGGAAGGAATACTCGGGATGAATGGCAGGTGGCCTACCTCAGAACTAGACCCTATTTAGCGCCATCGTGTTGGCCTAATTTTGCATGCATTTGGCCAAAGTTATTTCAAACCTTTTTCTCATAAATAAAATTTGCAATTGAAACATAAAATTTTATATAGAGTTAATATTTAATAATAGGTTTAATGCCTACTTTCTTAATTGAGGGTGCGCGATTTTGGTATCGTCAGGAACGAATGGATTTAGTGCCATGTTTAAATACTTTTAAATCACGATTTAGAGAGTACTTTATGTCCGCTGTCAAACAAAGGTTTATGAAAACCGCATTAATTTCTACTAAACAGAGACGTGATGAGAGCGTAGTTCACTTTTTCGAAAGGATGCAAGATTTGAATCTAGCTTTAAGAGATCCCTTTCCGGAAATGGAACTAGTGCCACTCTTGGAAGAAAACTTACTTCCAGATATAAATGTTTATTTACGTCACCAATGTTCTACTATTTCGGACTTGTTAGTACAAGCAGAAATAATAGAAGCTAGGGTTAAGAATCTTAAGGGGTCACGTGTCACTGCAAGTGATACTCCTAGTCAGAGTTCCAAAAATACCTTTAATACTCGTAGATCTACCGAACCTTCTCGTAGTTCTTCTTTAACATGCCATGAGTGTGGGAAACAAGGGCATATAAGACCAAATTGTTCCAAATTAAAGCAAAATAAGCCTACTACTCAAGGGAAGCCTAGAAGTAAGAAGGGAAACTAACAGAAGGGAATGCACGTAGAGGGCGTCCTTCTTGCCGATACAAATACCCTCATAATTCCCTTATTTTAGCATCATCTTCTAGTAATATCCCTAATTCAAAGTTATCATTTGCTTTGGCTTTAAAATTTTCCATTTTACTATATTAGCGAGAGTAGATCAAGGTGCTGAAGTTAGTTTTATATCAACTAAGGCATACCTACAAGTATTTATGGACCTTCACCACACTGACCCTGAAACCTTTACACAAAATACAGAAGATTACATCTTTTTACCCAACGGTCAAAATTTCTTTACAAGAGGTAGTGTAGAGTTAGAGTTTACTTTATGTGGGACTTCATTCTTACACTATTTCATATTGTCCCTGATTTATTTTGTGACATTATCTTAGGTGCAGATTTCTTTATGGCACAATTAGCTAATATAGATTTTCCTACATTAACAGTTACTTTAGATTCTAAACCATACCATGACACTGTTACCAGCACCACCGATATCAATAGGTACCAGTGATTCGGTAGGTGACCAGCAAGACATAAGTCCTGCTTTAGAGGAAAACACAATGACACCATTACAAGTACAGGAACTTAAACAATTATTGTCTAGATTTCCTGCAGTCACAGCAGCTAAGCCAGGTCGCACGCACATGACTACACATAAGATAGATACAGGAGACACTAAACCTATCAGAACCTTTTCTTACCGTTGTACCGATGCAAAAAGAGCAATTACTAAGGAACACATTGACAAAATGTAACAGGCTGGACAAATACGTCCTTCTAGAAGCCCCTGGTCCTCAGGAATTTGCTTAGTACCGAAAAAGGAAGGAGGTTGGAGATTTTGTGTGGATTATAGAGCTTTAAATAAAGTTACTAAACCCGATCCCTATCCTCTTCCTAAGGTTGAAGATATTTTATTAGGATTAAATAAACCGAAGTACATTACGTCATTAGATTTAATGAGTGGGTACTTTCAGGTCCTTATGGATCCTGATAGTATTTCAAAGACAGCATTTTCGTCCCCTTTTGGTAAATATGAATTTGTAGTAATGCCTTTTGGGTTGTGCAATGCACCAACCACTTTCCAAAAGTTAATGGATGAGGTGTTTCGAGATAAGTCCAAGTTTACCATTTTTTTACTTCGATGATTTAATCATTACGTCTAGAACATGGACAGAACACCTTAAAGCATTGGAATATGTATTTAAGCAACTACCGAAAGCTGGTCTCACCCTGAATCTAACGAAATGTCACTTCGCTAAACCTTCAACGTTAATATTAGGACATGTAATAGATAGGAAAAGTATTCATGTAAATCCTGCGATAACCATAGCATTTAAACAATTTCCTAGGCCTACAGATCTTAAGTCTTTATCGCGATTCTTAGGTTTGACCGGATGGCATAGCAAGTTTGTTCCTCATTATGCGGAATTAGCTGCCCCATTATACCGTCTTAAGTGTAAGAATGTCCAATGGTTCTGGAGTGAGCAATGTGAAGAAACCTTTTCTAAATTAAAAGCCGCTATAGTGCATGCTAATGAGCATCCAGTGCATCATTATGATCCTAGTAAGCCTACTTACTTAACCACGGACGCTAGCAACGTTGGTTTAGGTGCTATGCTAAGTCAGAAAGATGGTAACATAGAATTTCCAATAGCTTACGCTTCTACTCTGCTTAACGCAGCAGAAAAGAATTATTCTACGTACGAAAAGGAATGTTTAGCTATATTCTGGGCTATTAACAGATTTAAACATTTCCTCGATGGCAAAAACTTCACAGTGATCACTGATCATAAAGCTTTACAATGGCTTTATACACGTACTGACCCTTCATATCGCGTATTACAATGGATTATGTATTTACAGACAAATTTAAATTGCCATATCGTAACGGCGTAGAAAACGTTGTCGCTGACGCGTTGTCCCGAGATATTCCACCTACAGGATATGTTTTAGGAGCGATACTTAGGCCCCGTCCTCAAGTAATTCCGCCTCCATTACCTCCTGTTATGAATGCATTTAATCTGGCAGACATAACACGTGAACAAGGTCTAGATCCTAATATACAGAATCTTAAGGCTCAATTAGAAGCTAATGATAGAGTTAGTCCATTATATGAAATCATAGATGGTCTCGTTTATCGTAAGCGCTATGGTAATAAACCGCGTAAGATTTACCTGCCTAGTACACTACGTCCTCGAGCGTTACACTTATTTCACACACACATGACTGCTGGTCATAGAGGTAGAGATAGTACGTATGAAGGTATTCGTTTTAGATATTACTGGCCTACTTTGAAAAAGGATGTAGCCTTAATTGTGTCTACATGCCTTATGTGCCAACAATATAAAGGACGCAACCGCAAAACTCCTGGGTTAATGCACTCGACAGTGGAAGTAAAACCTTGGGATTTAGTCGGGGTTGACATTTTAGATCCTTTAACTCTTAGTCCTAAGCGTAATCGTTACATCTTAGTGTATGTGGATTATTATACTCGCTATGTTAAACTAATATAACTAAAGAACAACACAGATGATACAGTAAGTCAGACTCTTAAAGGTCTGATCCTGCATTGGGGAGGCCCTAAGGCAATACTTTCAGACAATGGAACGCAGTTTGTGTCTCGTGTCTGGAAAGATACCTGTGCGCAATTCAACGTCACATGCACCTACACTACCCCGTACCACCCTCAGACTAATGCTACTGAACGTGTTAATAAGTCGATAGGCATTATGTTAGGTATCTATGTAGGGAATGAACACCGTAATTGGGATCGTAACTTAGATTTATTAGAGTTTTCTCTCAATACAACACCTCATGAGACAACAGGGCGAACTCCGTTCTACTTGAATCATGGTAGAGAAGCAAGTCTACCTTGGCAACTTCCTACGGACCCTTTTAAGTCTCCTGACCTGACCCAAGCTGGCAATAGATTAGAGGATAGAGTTACTCAATTACAGGCTGACATTCTTGCCGTTAGGACTTACATAGATCGTATGCAAGCCAAGCAACGACATTATTATAATCAGCGTAGAGAGGAGTGGAAATTAGATGTAGGCATGTATGTTTGGAAGGTCTTACATCCCCAATCCCATGGTTCTACTTACTTCTCAGCCAAATTGGCTCCCAAATGGGATGGTCCATATTGCATAGTTGAAAAACTGGACGGACGAATTACGTTATGTTTATTGAGGAGGTTGCAACAGGGAAACGATCTTTGGAAAATATAGCCCATTTAAAGCTATATCGTACCACTGATCGCTTTTTACCATCTTCCACTCCCACTTTGGATGACTCTGATCCAGAGGAACTGCGTGCTGTCTCGGACATCGACAGTCCTCGAACACCAGTCCGTCCTAATACTTCAAGTCCTCCTGCAGCACCACATACTAGTCCGCAATGTTTTACCTTGCGTGATCTAGCTTATGGGCCGAGTCCAGTTCAACCATGTCCACCATCACCTCAACCTGGACCTAGTTCAGCGCCACAATTTGTTTCACCTTCAACATTGGAACATTATTCTAACCGCAAATGAACGGCGCCGTCGTCTTCTTTGGAGGAGGAGGAGGTCCGCGACCTAAAATTGGCTCGTGTCGCTCTGGACACAACGAAGATCCTGCACATGAGGATTCCCCACCTCATCATCTTCGGCAATATCCTTTGCTCACCAGGCAAACCCTACGCCCATTCCACCATGGTTTCATACGAGAAGTGGTGCAGGGACGGGTTGTTCAGTCAGGTGGTACGGACAGAGATATTTATTACTACGCGCCGGAGCCGTTCAGACGAAAACTAAGTTCCAGACGTGAAGTGGATGCCTACTTAAGGACATATCCATTTCCTCATCTCACGTCTGAGAATTTTGATTATCGGATACACGCTATATATGCTCCTGCATGGGAGTTGACTCGATTAGCATGATAGCATGTCTAATAGAGTTTTCTTTTTTCTAGGACATCTACATGGTGAAGAAGCGGATAGGAAGAATGTCTTTCTTCCATCCTTCCGTTATTTCTTTCACCCTTATTAAGCGCCGGAGTGGTAGGGTTCGTTTTTAAAGTGTGGGGGAATGTAGCGGATCAGCTAGATGAGCCTTCACCAAAATATAAACAACACACATATTAAATAGTTAAAGAGAAACCCACTTTAGTGTCTTACCGTTCAGGCTCATAATCTTTTGCATTAAGCCTATTGACTCATAGTTTATCAATAGCCGGATAGGTGGCGTTCTATTGCACTACCTGAAGCGACCCCTATACCGCGTTAGGCCTGTCCGTGGGATATATAAAGTCAGGGTTGCCATGCAGTTCGGCTGGCAGTTCACATTAGTCTTTAGTAGTTAACAGTTAGTAGCCGTCTAGTTAAGTAGTGGAGTTCGGTAGTTCTCTCCCTTAAACTAACATCTGTTTAAGTGTCAAGTTAGCTAGCTTGTATCAAAGCTTGCTCGCGTTTTTGTCCAGTTTGACAAACTCGTTCTCGCCCGAACCTACATCTTAACCAGTTCGCGCCGCGTTATTAGAGACAACACATAGAACACTTTCATGGCTCTATACAACTTGGTAAGAGAGTTAATCTTTGCTATATAATCGAACCCTATTTACTGGCGCTACTTAAATACTTAAATATTACTAAAGCATTGTAAATATCATAGTCATTTATTATTATTATTATGTATTTGACTTATGTTGTATGTTTAACGTACCAGAAAGGACCTGGTTATTAAACTGAGATTAAGATAGTAATGCTTGGTCTCATTGTTTCAACCTGTTAACCCACTTTTGAAGTGAATCTGTTACACATTAATATTAGTTATGCACATATCTAAGAGATTAACTGTGCTAGAAGGAATGTTAACTTGGGTCAAATTAAGAGTAAAGCATAAATCAAAAATTGGTGCAGCTTTAGATCTAATGAGGAAAGAGCAGCCCTGACTGCTACAAAGCGTCCAATCGACGCCCGGTAAATTAAAATCACCAAGTAAGATAACATTGGTCTCGGAAGGGTCAATGTCTGTTAATAATTGGTTTGTGTACTGTTTATACTCTAGGTCGGATAGGCTGGGGGGAAAATATGTAGTACCAAGAATTAACGAACGACGGAAAACTAGTTGAATTTCGACAAAGACGCTTTCGGAAGTAGACTGAAGGTCATACCTCCGATGGCAAGCAATAGAACTCCTTACAGCAATCAGGGAGCCCCCACCCCTAGCATTATGGTAGTGAGGGTCAAGGCGATCATCGCGATAAACAGTATAATGGGACGGAAAGTAATCACTGGAAAAATGTAAACTGTTCAAAGACGTTTCTGTTAAACAAATAATGTCCAAGTCCAGATTAGCAAAGTTATGAAGAAACTGCGCAGATTTAGTACGAAGTCCGCGAACATTTTGGTAAGCGATAGTTATTTCGGACATAGAGTTTAATCAGTAGGTTTTTCGGATGTAGTACCAAGTTCAGAGCTATGTTTGTGAGTATCCTGGGGAACACCATTGAATTCAGTAAGTATGCAATGTAATGGCCAGATAGAGGGATCCGAAAGTTTTTCAAACTCAGTGGCATCGGTACAGGTCACGTAAAATGAAGAATGGTCCGCGTCAGGGTTCTTAGGTTTAAGGCGAATGCAATGTGCTGTCAAAATACCAACTTCATCAGCTAATGTCTCTACTAACTCGTGAGAGAGTAAATCTTTGTCAAGTCGATTGACAAATAATGCTTTAGGGGCATGGCCACGGCCCCTCAACGGTCGAGCAACAGCTTTAAGCTTAGTAGTTGTAGCAGGTCCAGTCTGCACGTGCTTAGTGGGTTTTCTGGTTGGTGCAGGAGGCGCCAAACGGTCATCGCGGGGCAGATGAGCGGCAGAGACAACTGTGGTATTGCCTGGAAAACGACCAGGGGGACAGCAAATGGGAGAAATGACGATTGATGTAAGGGATGGGAGGTAGTGTTGGCAAAAGACAGCGGAGCACTCCTCTCCAATTTCTCACGCTCTAAGGTAGCGACTTTGGTTTCAAGAGCATCAAAACGAGCCAAAAGAGTTGCATTGAAACTTTCAGCGGCATCTAGTTTAGCAAGTATACGATCCAAGACCGAGTTGGGGTCCCGAGTAAGGCTATCGGCCATCAAGAAATGGTTCAATGCGTCATGAATTGAATTTAACGGAACGGGCGTGGAGGGATCACACTCCGCGTCCACTAATTTAGTAACGGCACTAACACTGGTGTTGCCAACGGAACCGCGCGAGGCACGATTGTTTGGTTTACAAGCAGCACAAGTAAGTTTTCTCCTTGAGACATTTTTGATGAGCACGTTTGCCACATCCAGTAGAACAGACAACAACCGATTGTTTTCCGAAAAAAACAGCCGATCAAATAACGCAAGTATCCTTAGAACCAGCCATAATGGGTAAGACACAAGGAGGTAAAAAATCTAGATTTTGTTAGTCAGGTCTCAAATACAGTTATAGTAATAAACCCAGTCATGAGTCCGGCGGGACAAGCGACAAGAGCTTAGTAATATGGCAAATCGCTGCCAGTAGAACCAAACTAAAGAATTTGAAAACGCGAAAAAAAGTGAATAACAGAAAATTAAGTTTAAATACCGTAAACGAAAGACTTTAGAAGGCGAAACGTGCAAAAAACCGGAGACGGAACGAGGAAAAACCCGACAAGCGAAAGCAAAAACCGGAGCGCGAGTTAAGCGGCTAACTGAGACTCAACGCGTCGTCTTATGATGATGCCTCAATTAGAGTAAGCAATAGCACATGACAATGAAAACATCTACATTAATCATTTAAATGCAACACTAACCAATTTTTCCTTCCTTAAAGTTATATACTTACCTACAAATTTTCCCAAGATCACTTGGAATTATTTTTTAACACAATTCGTGGAAAAGGAGGCTGGAATAACAATCCTACAACAAAACAGTTTGAAGGTGCTTAAAAAGATCTTTAGAGACCCGCCTCTATCCTACTTCAACCGGAAATGTCACTGCTATTGACGAAACTCAAATCCCCAGACTTTGCAATTATCGCCGTTACCCGGAATATGACTCTGAAATGCAAGCGTCAACAGTAGGAGAATTTCACAATCAAGAAGATGATGAAATTAAAGAATTTTACATTCACCAAGAAAATTCATCCGTTTTCCGAGAAAATTCAGTTTTCTACATTGCTGGCTTTGTGGTATCTCGTCTTTGCAAAGTCATAAGCTGCAAAACCTGTCTCCAGGCACTCGAAGAGCCCCTAAACGAGCATAATTATGCTTTTAATTCGCCTTATGTTTAATCAGCGCCACCTAAGGTGTAGCGGCGACTTTGGGAACTTGCAAAAATCGCGACCAATCAGAGGACGCTATTTGTCCGACAATTTTTTTTATTGGGGATATTTGGAGAAAAAAATGTTTAGACGAGTGTGATGTAGATTTTAACCATTTTCGGCAACTAAAACGGCTGATTCTCGTTAAAACGGTTAGAAAACTGGCAAATCGTGTTATTCTCGAAGATATATAAGCGTTTAAAACAAGTAAGACAACTTTTTATTCGTTTTATACCCGTTAAATCAATCAAATCGCGTTAAGCCTTGGCTATTTCTTGCAGCATTTTCCATTGATTGACGTCGTTTTCACTGTCCAAGTTTTACTTTTCGAGAAATTTAACATTTTCTGTGAATTTACTTAGATCGAACTGTTTTGTTTTTGCATTAAATACGTCCTAAGCTTCATATTGTTCATAAAATCTTCATGATGGCTTTGCCAAAACGAAAGCTGGCTGACTTTGTGTCAGCGAAAGTGAAGAAAAAACCGTGTGCGTTTACAACTGCAAGTACTTTGGGAGATGATTCTCCTAGGTTGTATTGCCTGTGCCAGCAACCAAAAGGCAACTCCAAAAAGATGGTGCAATGCTCATTGTGCGTAGAATGGTACCATCTAACTTGCGTGAATTTGGATGAAGACAGCCTGGACTTAATAGATGATTATATGTGTAAAGCATGCATCGACGTAATGGTTGTAAACCCAAACATGTCAAAAAAAGGTGAATGAAGTTGCTGATATTCATTATGGCCACCAGCCTTTTTGAAAATAAAGCAAATTTGTTATTTCATAAAAAGGACTCCTTCGTTTACAAGGAAGAGTTACCCCAAAGGAAGGATGGGGTGAAAACGTATTTCTAACAGATTTGTCAGATGGGATTGCCGAAAGTCACTCAAAGACAAAGCGTGAGAAACATTAAGGATTCATGCTTTTTAGGGAGGAGAAGATTTTAGGTATTCAAAGCAACAGAAAAGGTATGTCACATTATGACATTTTGATTGATTGAGATTAATTAGAGTTGAACCGGTGCTCTAGGAAATGTCATTTTCATAAGAGCTGCATGTGACGCGGATAGAAGACCCAAAACCTACAACATGTTTGCCTGTTTCAATATCGCCAAAGAACCAAATCAATTAAAATGGATATCATGCTCTTGCCCTGCGGGAAGTGACGGTGATTGTAAACATTCGATAGCACTTTTATATCAACTCATTGACATCGTAAGAATAAAAGCTGAAACCTTGCCGCTACGTGGGACGTGCACCAGCAGGCTTCAAATGTGGCATGTCAAGAAACCAAAAACAGACGAGCCGTTTCTTCTTAGTGATTTGGAAATTGTTAAACACGTCCCAGCCAAACCAAGGAAAGCTCTTTTAGGGTGCGCGGTTCGTACGTTTAATGTGTTGCCACCGGGGTCTCAACCGATGGACATAAGTATGCCAGTCATCGGTACAATAAAATCGAACGAGTGTATTCCAGTCCAACCTAAAATACACCAAAATACATTTTTGATCGACAAGTTGTGGGAATGGGTAGCTAAAACTCCAACGAGGGAAAGGAATGAAAATTTTCTGAACATTTCTGATAATGAAATTAAGGTATTGAAAAGTATCCAAGTAGATTTAGCTGGATCAAAATATACTGAGGTTAAAACTCGCTTACAAAGCCGCTCACATTATTGGCATAAGCAGAGGAGTCATCGGCTCACGGCATCCATGTTTGGAACTTTTGTAAAAATGCGAGATGAGACTGATCCAGTAAAAACATTTCAAGAAAAGAGGAATTTTGTTACAGCAAAATCATTGGATCATGGGTTGAAATACGAGCCGGCAGCTATCTCGTTATTCACACAGAACATCAAGACCCAAAGCCACACTTCTGTTGGATTAATTGTCAACCCGCAGTTTTGTTTTCTCGGAGCTAGCCCTGATCGCCTTGTATTGATTGAAGATCAACTATACCTAGTAGAAATAAAGTGCCCGTACGCTATTTTTAAGAATAAGGAAACTATTAGGACAAAAGCTGCCTCTGGTAATTTTTATCTCTTCGTGGATGAAGAAACTGAAGAACTTGA
The DNA here is from genome assembly GCA_019434445.1 of Phalangium opilio. Classification (NCBI taxonomy): domain Eukaryota; kingdom Metazoa; phylum Arthropoda; class Arachnida; order Opiliones; family Phalangiidae; genus Phalangium; species Phalangium opilio. Next base: position 178,521 of record JAEQBA010002126.1, read on the forward strand.
GCTTAAGAAAAATTCGGATGTGTACCATCAAGTTCAGGGACAGCTTCTAGTTTGCAATATGCCTGTGTGTGTTTTTGGTGGTATTTGTACCACCTGGTGACATTGAAATTTTGATGATAATGAAAAATAACAATTTCATCAACGGCAGCTTACTTCCCAAACTTTCTACTAAATATTACATGCATCTCTTACCCTCCTTTGCCAAGGAAATGTTTGAAAAACCAACTGAGTAAGAACGTAACTGAAAATTTGGTGTATCATCCTAACCATTTGTTTTAAAAAATAAAATCTTTATGTCTAAATGATAACGGCAGTAGGCAATGGGACCTGCCAAAACAAAACTCCCAATGAGTAACGATGTGGTGTTTCTCGTGTCACATCTTTTTGTAAGCCTTACGAATGAGCCCGTTTTTATTAAAACCTCTCCAAAAACATAATATAGTAATAATAATAATAATAATAATAAAAAGCTTTTATTAGGATATACCTTTAAGTCTGAACTTATTTACAAAGGTGTCCTGCAGTTTAAATTATTTTACACTTCATTATGTATATTGATTTAAAATTATTTTACACTCCAATATTTATAATCATTTAAAATTATTTTTCACTTTAGAAATTTTAAAATTAATTATCTTTAAACCATATCTTGTTTTATGTATTGGTTAAGCCTGTTTTTAAAAACATTTATAGACTGTTTTGATGTCCATCGGTAGATAGCACAATCTACTTTTAATCCAATTTTTGAACCAGCTTACCGGTGAAATTTGACAAATGGCAACATACTACAAATATTTTCTCGAGCATAGGTGTTAAAGTCAATGGAATTTCTCCTTTCAAAATTTTAAATTCTTTAACCCGACCAATAGCTCTATCTATGTGTATTCTGGCAAAAGCAATCTTGCGTGTTTCGGAGAGTTGTGATGCGGTGAACTGGTCACGACCTTGAAGAAATTCAGGAATGTATAGCTTCAGTTTCTTCAAAGCAAGTTCTTTAGCGATATCAAAACCCCGGTCAGCCATGATACCGTCACCTTCTTCCAACATGTCCAAAAGGCCACAATGAAGAATAAGTTTTTTATCAGATGTTCTTCCACAGTATAGGTTTGAACAATAAGTTAAGTGTCCTGATCCAGCCATTCCAACAAGCGCTTTGACCGTGTTGCAATGCTTATAAGCGCTGAAGGTTTCTCGTTGAGCTTCTGACGCAGATGGTTTTTCAAGTTTAAACTCTGTACAGTCTACGATGATCCGTAAATCTGGATAACGTTTTTATTTTGGCCGAGGTCAACTCGAGAGCCCTTTCCAATGAAGCAAAAACTGGTAGGTGAAGGCAACGTTCGTAAAGAAACAACACCCACGTGTTAATTATTCGTGAAACATGCCCTTGCGACAAATTATACAGATCAGCTAAAAACTGTTCCTGGGTTCCCAATCTTAATCGAACCAGTGTCAAGAAAAACTCCTCTATTGGGTTTAATTTTCTAGGACGGCCGGGCTTGACAACTTCATGAAATTCTTTATCGGTGTTATCTCTTATTTGGTTCGTTTCCTGACCAACATAGTTTAATTTTGCGCATTCTGGTAACAGAAGTTGATAAAACGCCCATAAAACTTCATTTGAAGGGAAGCCTGTATAAAATCTAATAGCAGTATCATTGTTAACAAATCTAGTCACAGTAAATTTTCTTTGGCACGCAAGGATAGTAATTCTAATTGTTTTTTCACAAGTTGTACTTTGCCAGGGGTATTAGGAGTGTATGTAGATTTCAAAGAAATTCCGCTGCTAGGTAACGACAAAGATTGGCTTGACTGCACCGAGGCAATACTGCTTCTCTGAGACTCAGATTCGACCTCATCAGCATCGTGAAGGCATATAATATTAGCTAATGGGTTTTCTGGATCGGGATCTTGCAACTCCACCTTCTTAATATCACCGCCATTTGATTACTCAAGCTCTTCCCGATCAAAAGACAAAGCTCCCATTTCTTCCAAAATTTCAGTTCTTTGTTCAGGGCTCAAACGACAGAAAGGCTGTTTCGGAACGTGTTCATCAGTTTCAACCATTACGTTAGTATTTCGAAATACAGACGGACACGACTGAGGTTTTAAGCGTTTAGGCTTTGGTTTAGCGGTGGGGAAATAATCTGATTCTATGAAATGTTTCGAACAAATTCGGGCGCTATACAGGTCGGTGGGCAACGGTCCTAGTGCGTTAGTTATGGCATCAATCCATTTTTGTTTCATTGTGGCGTCTTTTGGGAAAAAATGGTAAGAAAGGGATTTCAAACTGTTGTTGCAGCATTTTAAGAAACAACGGTTCTTTGATGCCATGTTTCTTTAAGTAAAATGATAAATTTCTCGAAAAGTAAATCTTGAAACGACGTCAATCAATGGAAAATGCTGCAAGAAATAGCCAAGGCTTAACGCGATTTGATTGATTTAACGGGTATAAAACGAATAAAAAGTTGTCTTACTTGTTTTAAACGCTTATATATCTTCGAGAATAACACGATTTGCCAGTTTTCTAACCGTTTTAACGAGAATCAGCCGTTTTAGTTGCCGAAAATGGTTAAAATCTACATCACACTCGTCTAAACATTTTTTTCTCCAAATATCCCCAATAAAAAAAATAGACGGACAAATAGCGTCCTCTGATTTGTCGCGATTTTTGCAAGTTCCCAAAGTCGCCGCTACACCTTAGGTGGCGCTGATTAAACATAAGGCGAATTTGCATTCGCGATTCACACAACTGAAAGACAATGGTGGGTTGCATAGACCATCTAAAAGTGTTTTTCAACTATGTCGTTTAACGGAGTCCTGCATTCGTCAAAATGTACCAGTTTCTACGACATGCATGAACATAACTTTGGCCATTGAACTAGCTGTTCTACGAACAATTGTAGCAATGTATATTTTCCCCGATCTCCATGAACACATGTTTGATGCTGAAGTGGGTATTGAACACCATGCAACCACTTTAATTATAAAAACTATTAACTTGTACTACAAAGTCAGGCTTCACAAAAAGGATAAAAATCGGGAATTGAAAGGCCAAGCCATCAGGCATAAACTGTCAAAGCTCATTTTGTTTCAAGGCCAGTAACCAATAAACCAACCACTAACCTAACCCACTAAGGATAAAGCAGCCTTGGCCAATAAAATAATTTTTTTATTCAAATATTCACTTACGTTGCTTATACGAGTACAGATTATTACAATTTTATAATTACTTTTTATTTATTCCAGGCGAATAATTATAATAATAAGAAAGAAATAATCCACAGCTGTTGAATAAATTAATATGATACCGCCAGCGAAGAAAACGTAACCACAAGATTATTATCCCTGAGCACCGGCCGAGAGTCAGTTATCGCAGATCCAAAAAAAACGTTCACAAGGTTTAAAAACCCACCTACTCCCAGTCCCCCCAAAAACATCACGTTTCAAAACGCAGATACTCCCAGTACCCCCAAAAAAGTAGGTTTCAAAACGCACATATTCCCAGTCCCTCCAAAAAAGCAGAGACAAATCGCAGATATATATTCCCAGTACCCAACGGCCGGTATCAAATCCTAGATAATAGCAGCCCCCAACGGCAGATTTCAAATCCCAGATATTAGCAGCTCCCAACGGCAGGTTTCAAATCCCAGATATTAGCAGCCTCCAACGGCAGGTTTCAAATCCCAGATATTTACTTTTTTCAAAAACGATTTTCAGTCCAAGATATTTCTATTATTTCCATTCAAGACAAATGTAAATTAGATTAAATTCCTATTTATTTGCAATATCAATAACTATTCAAATCGTTATATCTCAAACAAAGACTCTACTTATTAAAAATATTGCCGTGAAATAAAGATTTCAAATCGCAATTTATATTTTTCAAACTAATTGGAAGGGAGAAGTTACGTCTGGCGTCACTTAAAAAGCCAAATCTACCATACCACGATTTTGAAATATATTTATTGTTTCACAGCCTCCTATTCGTTCTACAGTAGTTAGTATGTTTACACATAATTTTGAGTTATTTAAACTTCCATCGACATCTGCGAGTAACAAAGGTTTCTGTGTTCTAACTAAGAAAGCCGTATTTACGTTCCGAGAGCGCATTAAGGCTCCTCAGAGAAGTCCGCACTTCTCTCGGAACTTCATACTTTTATTACCATTTCATTTTCATTTCAATAAAACCAAATTTCAAGTCATCTCGGTCCTCCCAGTATTGCCAATGTTCAAACGTTCAATTTCGCAAGGGTGCAACCGAAATTTCCCGCCGATAGTTATTATTTCCCAAAACCTCCCTATAGAGCAAAATTGACGTGAGTTTTACATTTATAGCCGTACTACGTTTTAAGTAAGCACCGTTAACAATGCCTACAAAGCACTGTATACGAAACTGTAATGCAAGAAATGGAGCAAGAAAAAAATTCAGAGGTCTAATGGAAAAAAAAATAAGAGATGTATAACTAATTTATTTAGTTATGAATACATTTGAAGTTTATGTAACTCCAAATGGCGAGGTTCTGGTTTGAACTTAACACAATTAATGTTTCTAGCTTCAAAGCTGGTTCTTACAATACAGCAATATTCCGACTGCTACAGCAAGAATTTAAACACTCATTGCACATTTTGTTTCCTTTTTTTAACGTCGGTCACCTTAGAAAATGTTCTTTCAGCTTCTGCGTTTGAAATGGGCAAGGATATGACTAAAGCGGCCAGGCGGCTAAAATTTTTAAATTTTAAATTATATTAGAAATCTTTGACATGAGATATTTTGTTTCAAAAATCGTCTAATTTTACAGCGGTTCATTCTTCTTTCTCTCTTTCGTCGACCGAAAATGGTAGGCTTCTCCATTCAGTCGCTAAATATTTTAAATTCTCCCAAACTATTGGCCAATTCAGTAAGGTCGCTCAGATCATTCCTTTCCTTAGCCCAAAGGGCGACTTAGGGGTCTATAAACGTGAAAATCTTGTAGAGACTATTATTTAAAGGAAGCCTGCTTTGCATTTCTTTTAGCACTTTAATGTAAAATTGCTGGCATTTTTTCTAATTTTATCTTGTTCATGTTTCGTCTCTTTTGGCAGTGTGCGCATGAGCGCTTCGGCTTCTGGCCCAAGATAGACTTTATCAAGAGTAACTTGATTTCTTGGGTTATCAGGTGCAATCGTTTTGAAATTATCATTTTAACTTCAGGTTTCAGAAAATTTTGCCCTAGTTCCCTAGGAAGATTGTCAGAGTTTTCAGCTGGCCTATGCACCAATATTTTCCGTGATTGGAAAAAAGCGTTAAATGAATTGAAGTAATTCAAAGCATGCTTCATAAAATAGAAATATGTTTTTGTGTAAAGATTACTTAATTCGTTTAAAATTGTTTCGCCACTTTTCAAGCCATCTTCAACAACAGCTTGTTGAAAATAATGTTCTAGAGCGCTCCAATGGTATGAAACAAGAATGGAGACCAAACCATCTGGTGTTTGCTAGTTTTAAAAACTTTTTGGATTCTAAACTAAGTATTCTTGAAATTCAGTCAACAAGGGGCATAATTAACTCCTCGCAAGATCTTGGAAGTTTAGCACAAGCCTTACTCCCAACTAAGGCAGCAGAGTGGCAAATACATTTTAGTAAAATTACTTTCAAGACGTCTACTTTTATTCTACTCATGAAGGAATTGTTTACTCCCACAATAGTTGCACAACCATCTGAAGCCACAGCTATAATGTTTTCCATGGGAACATTGTGCTTTTATAAACATTGCTTAAATGCTTCATATAATTTTTCAGCTGAACAATCTTTTGCATCCAGTTGTGTCAGCTTCTTGTATTTGTTATATTCATCACGTATAGCACATGCTTAGCAGCCTTTGCATGCTTTTCCAGTTCACTTTCCCACAATTAATTATGTGTTGCAAGCTGTGCAAAGAGCTTTTAAAGGCTCGTTTTTCAACTCTCTCAACCAACCCTTGAATTTATGCATTTGCAGCCAACTATCTTTAAAGGTTTGTACCTTTTTTGGAAGATTTAGGTCCAGAAGAAGCTTTAGCGCCTTTTTCAGATGTAGCAAGTCGTTGTCTGTTTGATTTCGGTGTTGTTGAATAACCATACAAACTTTCGTCAGATTTTTCCGACATTTTTATCCCAATGCACGTGCTTATTGCGTAATTATACTTCTTAAATGAAGTGAAACTATAGTGTTCACAATCTCTTTGGATCCGCTGACAGTAGAGAACGATTTTCCGCGCAAAGATAGCAAAAAACTGGATATTTCTAGCGTCAGTAGTACCTGTACTGGATACCCCCGTTGGTTTGTTTAGGTCATTCCTCCTTTTTCATTAGCTTTGACACAAGCTAATCCAATGTTGTCCTAGCTGATCACTCGTTTGATTGTTAAAAACCATATAATAATCGCCTTTCCTTTTTTAGCGATGAAATTGGAAGGGAAAACCCCGTAAAATGTCTAACGCAAATTCTGGAAAGAATAGATTCCAACTGCAGGGTATCCATTTTCTTTCCTCAGTTATGAAGGGTTGTCTAATTATACGTGATACCTCTGTCCCTGGATTTTATTTTTAGATTTAAACTTCACCCATTGCCCGGCGTAGGTGAAAAAACTCGATAACGCATTTAAAAAATAAACTTCTTTGTAAAAATTTAACTCGATGTATTATTTATTTACTAAATCGAAATTTCATAAATATTTTGTTTACGCTTTCTGGTTAAATTGGGGAGAGGGTTGATATCGAAGATTTTTGAAAAGAGGTATTGTCCTACTTGGGTCAAAAATAAATCCCATAATAGTTTAGTTAAACACCATTGAAGGGTTTAATACAAGGACTTTTGCGGTCAGTAAAAATACTTTCTAAAGTTTACCATATGTGTGACAAATATGGTGTGCGAAGTATTGACGAAATTCCGTATTGGTGCTGAAATTCAACCATAAAAGGTGTAATTCAAAACTCAATTTGGAAGGAGTTCAAACCGTTTAAGTACAGGCTTTAGACCGTAAAGTGGCTAATTCGAGAACGCCAAGGGAAAAAAGGAAACCTACTGGGGTTGAAGAACGTTCTGTTATAAAACCCTAAAGGGTTCAATATAAAATCATATTGGGATGAGTTTCATTCCCTAAATGGTTGGAAAATTAACCGTTTGCATTCTGATTATAAACCAATAAAGGGTTTAAAAATATACCATAGTGGGTCGAATATGAAACCTGTAATGAAAAATAAACATACCAAATATGTTCCTAAATTAACCATTTACGGTTTCAAAATTAGGAAAATCAAAACAAAAAGGATCTAAAACTAAACCATTGATGGATTGATTTTCTGACAAATCTGACCAAACCCTCTTTGGTTTAAAACCAGACCCTTATTTTTCACAGTGCACCAACTCAGCCGCCACCCCTAAGACGGTCTAGGGGTCAAAAGAGACCAAGATTCTAACAACCAACGGAGGACTCTAGGCCGTGCCTAGAGGATGGATTGGTGGACGGTGACGGTATTTTAAGTTTATTTTGAAGAAAAATGAAAAAAAAATACAATATAAGATAATAAAATATTTTCCCAATTGGATAAAAATATACTACTTGTTTATTTGCTAGAGGCGAAGCATATATTTTATTTCCTTTTTTAACTGCTGTTAAATATGCAAAGTTTTCATAATTTCATTTAACATAGTATTATAGCAATAGGTATTAATAATTTTCAAAAGACCACCCATTAGACATTACTAACAGTAAATATATTACATGTAAACCGCAGACGAAGCCCAAAAAAAACTGGCTCTGTTTACCATAACTACAAAATATTAATTGGAAATGGGAACCAACGGAATTTTTATGAACATAGTTTTTTAACAAGTCGGGAAAACCAAAATATTACCTCTCCGTGTCGAGAAGATTATATAACCTTAAGTATCCAATGAAAACGTCGACCTTTTGCCCTCATCCTTTCCCGCGCTTTGCGCTTCCGCATTTCATCCTTATTCTCAACATTATCTTCCTCCATTTTACATATAAAAATCAAATACTCACAAAAAGAAGTGGCAAAAACCTGCTCGCTCTTTACAACCACTTAATTTGACTTAATATCCAATTTCCAACAACAATAATATACCGGTAGTTTAATTGACAACCTACTAGCATCGAAATTCTCATAAGGAATGGCTCCCGCGGATAAAAAACGGCAATTTGCAACTAGGTGGACGTTATCTCATAAGATTTGAAAAATATCATTTGTCTTTTTTACCAATGCCTAACCGTTTGGATTTTTTAAAGCAGTCTTAGCACCAAAAAATATTTTTGAATGAGGATAAAAAAGGTCTGTCCTCTCGTAATTTTTTAAGCTTTTATCATGATTACTCTATACAACAGTAACAAGGAGTATAAACGCATTAGTGGAAGCAGTATTTTTTTCCCAAAACAATCTCGCTTATGTTTATGCAATGAATGAAATATATCACAATGCACGGGCCTTGATAGATATAGGAGGCAATGAAGGAAATATATCGCATGCACGGGCCTTGGTAGATATAGGAGGCAATGATAATCTCTCTCTTTGCACGAGAGGTTTATCTTTAATATTTAAATAAATATAATTATTTTTAATTATTTTAATCTTCAATAATTAACATTAATAATAGTTAAATCGTTTAAAATAAAGTTATACTTACTATCTTCTCAAACTTTGCTAATATTGACGTTTAAAGTGAAGGGTACCCCTCTTCCCGCTTTCTTCAAATTTTGGGGTATATATACGATTCGTTTCCATTATAATAGTAAGGAAAAACCGCAAATGCGAAAACCTTTGGTAGCGATCCTACCTTAGGGAGGCTAGACGTTTCTCGTAACCCTAGCTGATCGCCGCGTATATCCTAAAACCAAACGATGATAATGGAGTAGAAGCCAATGATACAGATTGGTGTCTATGTGGAATAGACGGAAGACCAGTGGATGGTGGTGTTAGAAGGCAGTGTAAGTGCAGACGGGTGTCAATGTGGGATTGACAAAGAACAGAAGATGGTGGTGATTAGAAGCCAGTATGTACAGACTGGTGTCCACGTGGAATGGACGAAGACCAGAAGATGGTGGTGATTAGCAGCCAGTAAGAACAGACTAGTGTCCGTGTGGTATGGACAAAGACCAGAAGATTGGTGGTGTGAGAACTCAAGTAGAGGAGCCATTTCCGTGACTGTGAAAGCAGTTCGGAAATGGCGAACACGTTTGCTCCGATACGCAAACTGCGAACGCGGTCACGTGGGTGTAACAACGGACAGACAGACACACACACAGACAGACAGACACACAGACAGACACGGCCGTTACAGAACCTCTCCTGAACTACGTCACACGGAGAGGTAAAAACTGTTGTTGTTTGACGCAAGAACGACTCTGGGACTAACTGGTTACAAACTCTTTATTAATTTAGTTAAAGCATTAATATTAATTTCCGGGAACACAACTGACTGAACACTGCTATCTGAATAACTGAACGACGTTATCGGAATGTTATCGGGTTATATAGTTAAAGGCATCGCGGTAAAACATAAAAGGTTACAAGAATAACCGCGATGCATAAAAACACAAGTATAAAATAAAATCTGGATATAGATAAAAAACAACCGTTATTATCTCTAATTTACAATATTTTAATGATTCCAAACGTTGTTGCCGAAATTTAGTAGCGACTTATTCGACGGTAAAGCATGGTTTTCACTTGACCGAAAAAAACTACTTTGCAGCTGGACGTCAAACGTCAGATTTGTTTTTTACGTTGTCGCCCAGCGCTATAGCGTTTTCACCTAGCGTAGTTGGTATACGGACTAAATACCCCCAAGACAAAAGACCCCCGGTCATAATCCCCTCATTTTTAAAAACGTACAAAATCCCCCCTCTGTCAAGACAAAATCCCCCGGTCATTTTCCCCCCATCCTAGTTAAGAGTACAAAATCCCCCCACTCTGTAGACAAAATCCCCCCACCCTCTAGACAAAATCCCCCACGCTCTAGACAAATTCCCCGGTCATAATCCCCCGACAATAAAAAATACAATATCAATATTATCTAAAACACTGGAAGCCTCAGCGATCTGGTGGCGTAGTTAATTAATTACCTGGCACCTTTTCCAAAATATTCTCCAATTAATTAGCTGGCACCTTTTCCGAAATATTCTCCTTATAATTAGCTGGCACCTTTTCCAAAATATTCTCCTATTAATTAGCTGGCACCTTTTCCAAAATATTCTCCTATTAATTAGCTGGCACCTTTTCCAAAATATTCTCCTATTAATTAGCTGGCACCTTTTCCAAAATATTCTCCTTATAATTAGCTGGCACCATTTCCAAAATATTCTCCTTATAATTAGCTGGCACCATTTCCAAAATATTCTCCTATTAATTAGCTGGCACCTTTTCCAAAATATTCTCCTATTAATTAGCTGGCACCTTTTCCAAAATATTCTCCTATTAATTAGCTGGCACCTTTTCCAAAATATTCTCCTTATAATTAGCTGGCACCTTTTCCAAAATATTCTCCTATTAATTAGCTGGCACCTTTTCCAAAATATTCTCCTATTAATTAGCTGGCACCTTTTCCAAAATATTCTCCTTATAATTAGCTGGCACCTTTTCCAAAATATTCTCCTATTAATTAGCTGGCACCTTTTCCAAAATATTCTCCTATTAATTAGCTGGCACCTTTTCCAAAATATTCTCCTATTAATTAGCTGGCACCTTTTCCAAAATATTCTCCTATTAATTAGCTGGCACCTTTTCCAAAATATTCTCGTATTAATTAGCTGGCACCTTTTCCAAAATATTCTCGTATTAATTAGCTGGCACCTTATCCAAAATATTCTCCTATTAATTAGCTGGCACCTATTCCAAAATATTCTCCTATTAATTAGCTGGCACCTTTACCAAAATATTCTCCTATTAATTAGCTGGCACCTTTTCCAAAATATTCTCCTATTAATTAGCTGCCACCTTTTCCAAAATATTCTCCTATTAATTAGCTGCCACCTTTTCCAAAATATATTAGCGACCAACAAAGGTATGCCTTTTCCAAAATGTTATTTTTTACATTTATTGGGGGGAATTTGTTCTGGGGCTGGGGGAAATTTGTCTTGGGGCTGGGGGGAATTTGTCCTAGGGCTGGGGGTATTTTGTCTTCATCATCTATTCGGGGGAAATTGTCCGGGGGACTTTGTCTCCTACCTGAGGGGATTATGTCCTTTTCTTCTCTAATGGGGGGATTATGTCCGGGGGATTATGTCCAGGGGGGATTATGTCCTACATTCAGCGTAGTTCATGCAAATAATGGAACCAAGGCTTAACGGATAAACTGATTACTGCTCCAAGTGCGGCCCATCTATTGTCTTTCTCTTTTGCATTCTTTGTTTCTAATATCCTACAGATTTGTATTGTTCCTAACCTCTTCAATAAACCTTTCAACATTGAACTTCGGAATTCTCAGGGATTTGTACTAGTTACTGACTCGATTAGGAACGAAATAAATAAAAACATGGCGGACCGCGGACGGCCTCTTCTGACCACGCGTGGTCGAAAATTACGTCACGACTCTAGATTTTTGCTGATTGGCTCGCGCAGAGCGTTAACGTTGAACGTGGCCGAAAATATGGAAAGCTAATATCGCCACACTCAACGTAATTTCTGTCCAGTGTAACTGTTCTTTTTCGGTTGTCGCTTGACGTCGGGCGAAAAGTCGTGATTTACGCCAAGTGAAAAGCACGCTTTAAGCGACCTTGCTCCCGCCCGCGCTATTGTAATAGCTTTTTACCTCTCCGAGTGACGTATGTCACGGAGAGGTTCTAATTTCGACGTGTCTGTGTGCGTGTGTGTCTGTCTGTTGTTATTGACTTACACCCTAGGGGACCGCGTTCGCAGTTTGAAAATCGGAGCAAACGTATTCTCAATTTCCAGAAATATCTAAAATTTATTACACTTACAAGCTATTACTCCATTGCCTGTCTAACACCACCAGCCTCTGGTCTTTGTCCATCCCACATGGACACCAGTCTGTACACACTGGCTTCTAATCACCACCGTCATCTGCTCTTTGTCCATCCCATATGGACACCAGTCTGAACACACTGGCTTCTAAGCACCACCATCTTCTGGTCATTGACCATCCCACATGGACACCAGTCTGTACACACTGGCTTCTAAGCACCACCATTTTCTAGTCATTGTCCATCTCACATGGACACCAGTCTGTACACGCTGGCTTCTACGTCATCAGCATTAAGGTTAAGACGTACGCGGCGATCGGCTAGGGTTACGAGAAACGTCTAGCCTCCCAATGGCGGGGCTTCCACCAAAGGTTCACGCAATTGCGCTGTTCTTGCCTATAGCTGCGATTCGAAACCTTTATATACTACCTATTTGAGTAAGGCGAAGCAGCCGGCGTATGCTTCATTTCAAACGCCAATATTAGCCAAGTCTCTCAAGAATGTTTAATTATTCTTTATCAAAACGATGTAACGCTCAATAAGGCGAAAAACTAACGAAGCAAAGGTTTAATATTTATTATATTTATTTTAATATTTAAGATAATCTTGTTTCTCAACTCAAAATTAATACGGAAAGAGTTAAAAAGCAGTCTATGTTTTTGTCTGTGTTTGTCCGTCCATTGTTACAATAGTGCGCCGCGTTAGCAGTTCACCTTGTGTTGATGCGTAAAGAAATCCTACACAAGCTTAATATTCCCTTTTCCATGATATAAAATAAATATGTGGAAATATTTTTCGTAAATACGATGCCTTTAGTAGTTTTGTAGCCAGGGGTTTCGATCATTTTTTCCCAGGGGGGGGGGGGCTGGGGCCCAAGGCAACACCAGGGATCTTAGCCAAATTTTTTTTCCTTAATAGAAAATATGAAATATAGGATTTTAAAGTAGAAAAAAAAGTGTTTTATAGGAAATATAGTGCTAAACATTTTCATAGGTAATCCTATTTTAGCTCTGTGTAGAAAAATCACAATAAAAACTAATCAGATTTTACCTGGAAATAAAACCTAATGAATATAAAATGTGTAAAAAATGCAGAGCGAGCGAAGCGAGGTCCGAAATTTCGCTGTCTTTAATTTTTACCTCTCCGTGTGACGTAGTCCAGGAGAGGTTCTGTAACGGCCATGTCTGTCTGTGTGTGTGTCTGTCTGTCCGTTGTTACACCCACGTGACCGCGTTCGCAGTTTGCGTATCGGAGCAAACGTGTTCGCCATTTCCGAACTGCTTTCACAGTCACGGAAATGGCTCCTCTACTTGAGTTCTCACACCACCATCTTCTGGTCTTTGTCCATCCCACACGGACACCAGTCTGTTCTTACTGACTTCTAATCACCACCATCTTCTGTTCTTTGTCAATTCCACATTGACACCAGTCTGCACTTACACTGGCTTCTAACACCACCATCCACTGGTCTTCCGTCTATTCCACATAGACACCAATCTGTATCATTCGCTTCTACTCCATTATCATCGTTTGGTTTTTAGGTTATACGCGGCGATCAGCTAGGGTTACGAGAAACGTCTAGCCTCCCTAAGGTGGGATCGCCACCAAAGGTTTTCGCAATTGCGCTTTTTCCTTACTATTATAATGGAAACGAATCGTATATATACCCCAAATTTGAAAAAAGCGGGCAAGAGGGGTACCCTTCACTTTAAACGTCAATATTAGCAAAGTTTGAGAAGATAATAGGTATAACTTTATTTTTAACGATTTAACTATTATTAATGTTAATTATTGAAGATTAAAATAATTAAAAATAATTATATTTATTTAAATATTAAAGATAAACCTCTCGTGCAAAGAGAGAGATTATCATTGCCTCCTATACAGTGAGCCGACTCTACCAAGGCCCGTGCATGCGATATATTTCCTTCATTGCCTCCTATATCTACCAAGGCCCGTGCATGCGATATATTTCCTTCATTGCCTCCTATATCTATCAAGGCCCGTGCATTGTGATATATTTCATTCATTGCCTCCTATATCTATCAAGGCCCGTGCATTGTGATATATTTCATTCATTGCCTCCTATATCTATCAAGGCCCGTGCATTGCGATATATTTTTCAAAACAACAACAAAAATGGGAAACCCCAACTCAGAAACATAATTACGTTTTCATTGGATACTTAAGTTTATATAATCTTCTTGACACGGAGAGGTAATATTTTGGTTTTCCCAACTTGTTATCTTGATGAAAGAGCTAAATTTTGACAATTTGGCATTTAACTATACGAAAACTTCGACTATGTCAAGAGTATAGGATATAATAGGACCTTCATGAAATTATAAGATAATATGGTACAGGTTCAAATATATAGCATTTTATAGCAATTATAGGACCCCTAGGCTGCCTGCAATATAAAAAGAGTCCGTTTGGTTCGGCCGGTCAACTGGTTGGCATTAAAAAATCCAGCCTGAAAACCTTTGCGCACCTCCGTTCTGAATATAGTCTTGCTACTTCCATATATAGTAGAAAATGTTTATTAGGAATTTAGGACATATATTCTATTTCGATGTAAATACAGACCTAATCGTAAATAGTGAAATAGACTAAAATAACTATTATTTCAACAACAAAAGGCCATTAATATTTTCCTTATCGGGTCAAAAGAACGAGCGTGGAGGACCAGTCTCGGCCGACTCGCAGTGCCACCCAAATTAAACGCAGCTTCCCAGATGGGGCTGAGCCCCCTCTCATTTATCCCAGTGGGGGCTCGGGCCCCCACTGCCCTTACATGATCGACGCCCCTGTTTGTAACTTTAAAGCTCTGTTTCATTTTGATATTCCAACAACACTTTTTAATATTATTATTTGAAATGGCTGTTTATACTGTATATCCCCGTTAAAAAACCCTCTGCCGCAGTCTCGTCTGAACGTACGTGAAAAGGCTCGAGCTGATCATCCCTCTTTAAACATCTAGTATCCCTGGTAAGGCGCGGCGCTGGCCAACTCCATAGAGTAGATAAACAATTTTCAAAATGTTTTTCGAGGCACAAGCATAAATTAGTCTTATGGGTTAAGTCGCTCTCATGGTTTCCTAAGTTGATGATTTTCCCAAGGTTTGAAAGTGGTCTCTAAATTTTTGTAAGGATTTTTACATTCGCATTGTAATGCGCAAATACGGATAAATTTGTTTTAAAACGGCCTTGATTATCTTTAGAGGAAAACATAGTACATGGATATACTTAATAAATATACTTTATAATGTAGAATATATAATTTAGTACTTAATATTCGTTAGGAATTGATATACATCATATGCATGATGCTATCTATGTATTGGTCTAGGCCGGTTGGGCCGGGCCCCACCAAACATTTACGAAACTCTACGCCTATGTTTGTAATTAATACATAAACCACTCCATTCTAAACGAGTTATGCGAAGGAGGGCACAATAAAGCCCGCCCCTTCCAAAATTTTCTTAGTATATAAAATTTTGCAATCATCATAGCTTGCAGTGTATGGGACATCAGAGCCGTCTCAAAACACGCGGTCAGTTCCAAATCTTTTTACATTGTAAACGGTACGTGACTCTCTGGACTTGCCTGCCAACCATAATAATATATGACTACAAAACATATTCGTTTACATGAAGGAGGCTTATTATGACTTGACACCCTCTAGCGCCGGTCACTAAGTGTGATCGGTGTACACGGCGGTACATTTGAAAGTGATTTCGCGTTATCTTAAAACGTTACCCTTGACAGTGCTAAAATTATTACGCGTGATCCATAACCGGTGAACAAGAAGCGCCTAAAAAAGTAGCAAGAAATGGCAATATTTCAAATTTTCGATGAGTTATGACCAAGAAACTCTAGTACGGAGGCGAAAGTTCCTTGATAGTGATATCCAAGGTTAAATGCATAAATTCGCGCATCACTCTAATTTTTCCATCCGCTTTAAAAAAAATTACATTTTCTTTTCGAATTATGTCAAAGATTGTTTGCTCTTTTTAGGGAGTCAGCAAAATATTTCAAATATTCATTATTGATCCCTCAATACGAAATCCCTTCAAAATAATTTCATGATAAAATGTTATCGGAGAATGGAATTGTTCTTGAAAAAACGTAGATATGCAATTTTTTTAATAATTTAGAGGGAATAAATCGAATAACAGAAAAATCAGTTGATAGAAATAAATTGTGATTAAGGATTAAATTAATAATAATAATAATTAAAGAAAAATAGCAATATCTGAACTTCAGTCAATTGAAAAACCTCACTAATATCATTTGTTTTTTCGACCTTGGTTCAAACC
Source organism: Phalangium opilio (assembly GCA_019434445.1). NCBI lineage: Eukaryota > Metazoa > Arthropoda > Arachnida > Opiliones > Phalangiidae > Phalangium > Phalangium opilio. Next base: position 194,800 of record JAEQBA010002126.1, read on the forward strand.
AAGACATTTTTGTATAATACATTTAGTATTTATTTATTTTCCCACAAATACAATTAGTAATTATTTATTTTGCCACAAATACATTTAGTAATTATTTATTATGCCACAAATACATTTAGTAATTATTTATTTTGCCACAAAAACACTTAGTAATTATTTATTTTGCCACAAAAACATTTAGTAATTATTTATTTTGCCACAAATACATTTAGTTATTATTTATTTTCCACAAATACATTTAGTAATTATTTATTTTGCCACAAAAACATTTAGTAAATATTTATTTTGCCACAAAAACTTTTAGTAATTATTTATTTTGCCACAAATACATTTAGTTATTATTTATTTTCCCACAAATACATTTAGTAATTATTTATTTTGCCACAAAACATTTAGTAAATATTTATTTTGCCACAAAAACATTTAGTAATTATTTATTTTGCCACAAATACATTTAGTAATTATTTATTTTGCCACAAAAACATTTAGTTATTATTTATTTTCCCACAAATACATTTAGTAATTATTTATTTTCACACAAATACATTTAGTAATTATTTATTCTCCCACAAATACATTTAGTAATTATTTATTCTCCCACAAATACATTTAGGAATTATTTATTTTCCCACAAATACATTAAGTAATTATTTATTTTCACACAAATACATTAAGTAATTATTTATTTTGCCACAAATACATTTAGTAATTATTTATTTTGCCACAAATACATTTAGTAATTATTTATTTTGCCACAAAAACATTTAGTTATTATTTATTTTCCCACAAATACATTTAGTAATTATTTATTTTCACACAAATACATTTAGTAATTATTTATTCTCCCACAAATACATTTAGTAATTATTTATTCTCCCACAAATACATTAGGAATTATTTATTTTCCCACAAATACATTAAGTAATTATTTATTTTCACACAAATACATTTAGTAATTATTTATTTTCCCATAAACACATTTAGTAATTATTTATTTTCCCATAAACATATTTAGTAATTATTTATTTTCCCACAAACACATTTAGTAATTATTTATTTTCCCACAAACACATTTAGTAATTATTTATTTTGCCACAAATACATTTAGTAATTATTTATTTTGCCACAAAAACATTTAGTTATTATTTATTTTCCCACAAATACATTTAGTAATTATTTATTTTCACACAAAACATTTAGTAATTATTTATTCTCCCACAAATACATTTAGGAATTATTTATTTTCCCACAAATACATTAAGTAATTATTTATTTTCACACAAATACATTAAGTAATTATTTATTTTCACACAAATACATTAAGTAATTATTTATTTTGCCACAAATACATTTAGTAATTATTTATTTTGCCACAAATACATTTAGTAATTATTTATTTTGCCACAAAAACATTTAGTTATTATTTATTTTCCCACAAATACATTTAGTAATTATTTATTTTCACACAAATACATTTAGTAATTATTTATTCTCCCACAAATACATTTAGTAATTATTTATTTTCCCACAAATACATTTAGTAATTATTTATTTTCCCACAAATACATTTAGTAATTATTTATTTTCCCACAAATACATTTAGTAATTATTTATTTTCCCATAAACACATTTAGTAATTATTTATTTTCCCATAAACACATTTAGTAATTATTTATTTTCCCACAAACACATTTAGTAATTATTTATTTTCCCACAAACACATTTAGTAATTATTTATTTTCCCACAAACACATTTAGTAATTATTTATTTTCCCACAAACACATTAAGTAATTATTTATTTTCCCACAAATACATTTATTAATTATATATTTTCCCACAAACACATTTAGTAATTATTTATTTTCCCACAAACATTTAGTAATTATTTATTTTCCCACAAATACATTTAGTAATTATTTATTTTCCTACAAATACATTTAGTAATTATTTATATTCCCACAAACACATTTAGTAATTATTTATTTTCCCACAAAAACATTTAGTAATTATTTATTTTCCCACAAACACATTTAGTAATTATTTATTTTCCCACAAAAACATTTAACAATTATTTATTTTCCCACAAATTTTTTAGTTAATATTTATTTTCCATTTATTTCTTAGAATACATCAATAAATATCTGTGTAGTAACTTTTATATCTCGTTAACAAATTCATACGCGTATATTCGATTTAAGAGTCATTGCGGTTTTACAAAAATATTAGTAATTCCAATATTCTAAGTAATTTTAGAATATTACTTTGGATTCCCTAATTGGAACGCACTATCACTAGGTCATGCTAATTTTTTCAAATTATGAAAAAGACTGCTTTCATTCGCCGACCGAAGAATTTGTTTACGGTTACAATTATTTTGTTTCACTTAGAACTTTGGTCAGTTGGAGTATTTGTCTAAGATCGCGTTAGCTATTTACACGCCATTATAGTTACGCCAGTTTCCAAGTGTCACTTATTTAAATAAACTTGGTTTCATCCGCGAACGACAATAAATGAAGTAGGCCCTAGCTTAGTATCACCAAAAGTGGATGAGGAAAAAGTTTGAAAGTGGCCAAAAGTCGCGAGGCGTCAGAGGTTCGCCATGATTGGCCGTTGAATTGGCTTAGCTATATTAGGCTTATTCACTCCCTAAAAGTAGGCTTTGTGCTAGTTCGCGGTTACCGTCGTCCGCTATTGTGTATGCTAAATTGAATTTGGTCGAATGCGGCCTCGCTCCATGTCTTAAAATTTGTAATCTTTGCTCACGGGTGGTGTACAATTTTGATGTGTGATTTAACCATGAAGATACCTATGCTTTGTGCAAATAAATACTAGTCTGAACCAACTCGTAGCCATGTCTTTGTTCGGAACGGAATCGTTTTAAATCAGTTTCCGGTTTAAAGTTCCATTGCGAGGGGTTACATTCCTAACAATTTTCGTTTGATTTTAGTGATGTGCAGTGGTGTTCAAAACTGGAATCTTGTCAGTATCTCGACGGTGAAGACGAAAGAAGCGACTCCAAGCATTGCCGCCCACAATCGGAACTTCGCTTCAATTTCCTTGAACCCGAGTACTTTGACTTCATTCTCAGCCGTCGAATGTTGTGGTTCCAATTCGATGTGAAAGTCTCTCTCGAACACGCGGTGAAATGCTGTGATTTGGCCGGTTTCTACGAAAGACCGCAATCTGCAATCGTGAATGGGTGAGATGCTTTAATTTTTCATTTCAGTAACTTAAATCAGGTTGCAAAATTTGTCCGCGTGATTAACGCTGACTTTATTTGATAGTTTCAAGGTACACACGACACTTTTGGCCGGGACTTGAAAAATGATGTTCCCCAAAGATTTCAAGTGACACTATGAAGAGTTGACGATAATTATACCGATTTCGAATAAAATACGCGAGTTACTAAATGAATTCGGGTGGATTTCAAGGGCGCGTAGCGAAATGAACATTTAACAAAAACCCTCATTTAAAGCGTGTTTCGCGATTTGCACGCTTCTCACTTGGACTTTGTTGACAGCGGATTACCAAATGAGCAATTGATTGGTTTAGCGGTGTTATGAAAATAGTCTATGGGATCAATCGGCAGTTGGAAGTGGAACTGCTATAAAATTCCATTAAACTACGCATCGGTTCCACGAGCAATAACGTAACGCGATACGGAGCTCTTGAACTCGCCATTATGTGCTCGAGAGTAGTTGTATAATAATTAGCATTTTTCCAGCGTTATAAGTCAATGCGCGTGAACGCCAGTTAAGGCATAGAATTATGGAAGAAGACTCAAGTAGCACGAAAACGCAGACTATTCGTGCATTAAGAAAGTTAACGAACCTTTGGTTGATGTTCTTCAGAGCTTTAGGATTCATTGTTGCATTGTTAACTGGGAGCACTAGCGGTTGTTGCAAGTACTTGGCCGAACCAAGATGAAAATGCAATAGTTTCAGCTTTGGCTCATCGAAGCGCGTTAACAAGCCCATCTGTAAAGTTGGCAAATCTGCAAACCATATTTGCTTTCCTGACTGTAAATCTCTCGGTTTAAGCTCATTGTCTTTCGCTCGCTGATGCCACAGAGTTTTCATTTCAGTCTGTTAGAATTGAAATGTTAATAATGGACTTTAGGAATGAGATTAAAGTGTTCAAAAATCTCCACCGATTGTTTAACACGTTCTTCTATTAACTCAGAAATGATAACTTTGGCGTCGGGTACTTTCAATAAATCCGGTATTCCGTTAATGTTTTGTCTCTTCTGAGACGAGAAATTGGCTTTCAAGACTCCGTTGAACAAATTGACGAAAACCACCATTATCAAGAGATAAACTCCAACGCTGAATCGAATCGCCAGTGACGAAGGAATATCTAAGCCTGCACCGACACAAACCAAAAGAACAAGATTGAGTGGTTGAAGGCACTGTTCATTTACTTCACTTTGTTGGACGTGTGGGTGTGTCTGTGTTCATTGTTACATCGAAGGGGAGCGCGTTCGCGGTTTGCAAATCAAAGTAAACGTGTTTGCAAATTTCAAACCCGGTTTTAGCCACATCATATGATGAACATCTACGATGTGGGTTTTAATTTGACCTGGCCTGTTGTTGGCGGTGAAGGTGGTGGCGGCGTCGTGAAAGAGAACTGCCTTAGACAGTATAAAATTTTTCGTTCGTCATTGTAGGGAGAGTGAATGGGAGATAATTGTGGTGAGGTAATATTTTTCCTTCGTGTATTTTAAAAGGATGGGGATTATGATAGATAGGTTAAGCCATATACTCTCCCTTAAAAATTCCTCTCACCCGTAGACAATAAGAGTTTGACAGCTCCCCTCTTTCAACATTCAAAGAAATCGAGGGAAATTTTGAAAGCAAAAGCAAGTATTTACTGACGTTCTTTTTAGAATGGTGTTAAGGCACCGGGATATTACAATTATAGGGTGTTTTACCGAATTCTTTCACTTTCAAACGCTTCTGGCCATAAGTTCATGTTAGAAATTTATAAGATGCGAAAATTATGTGTCGGCACAAGTCTATGTCATAAACTAAAACTTTCTGTACGTGAATTAATTGAGCGTTAAGTACGTAATGTTAGAAATTTATAAGAAGCGATAAGTGTGCATCGGCATAAGTCTATGTTGTAAACTCATCGAGGGGATAATCACTAAACTATCTGTTCTTCGATTCGACGGAATACTACAATTACGGGATAAGTAAATTTATACTGTTAATAATTTTATCACTGTATAGGGTAGGGCATCTAGGGGCTATTCGCAGTGATTTAATGCACGGTAAATCATTTAAGAATTGTAAGAGATAGAGCTATTCACTCATTAGGGTAAGGTATAGAGGTGTTATTCACTCATTAGGGTAAGGTATAAAGGGGTTATCCACTCATTAGGGTAGGGTATGGAGGGGCTATTCACTCGTACGACGGCGCTACTATTACGAGCCCTTGGGTTGTCTTGTTTTTTCTCTTTTGGTTGGATGTAATTTTAACTTTGCGCGTCCTCCATAGATGGCTTGCAAAATATAGATTTATACGGCATCTTTCGTGTTTTGTGTTTACGCGTGCGACGGAGCGAACAGGCAAGGGGGGCTCACGCTCGCTTCGAAGTTTTTTCTCTCTCCAACAATTCGTTTGTGTGACGTCACACTAGACCACCGCGGCTCTGCTTGACATAGGAATCAGGGCGCGCGCTCTGAAATTTTGTAACTAACTGCCCCTTAATTTCCAAAATTTGAAAAGCCCGACCGGCCCGGCCCGATAAATTGTTCGACTCTGGAGACTCGACCTTTTCCCAACATGGCTCCGAAATAAAGAAAGAGTTTTTGAGCAGCGACGGACATCATTGATCCTGGAATTCCCTTGATTCGCTTGTGAATGATATCAATCATCGTTAAGACTCCCATGACGCAAAGCAACCCGCTCCAAATCTGGAAAAGTGTTTTCAGAGGAGCAACGTTTAAGAATTACTTTGCAAATTAATAGATGGCTCTCAAGCAAAGGGCTTAACCTTAACACCACCGGCACTGACAACAGAGTTCTTGAATACGCTTCACATACTTAAATATATAATTCTACAGATTTACACGAAGACCAAATTCTACATATTTTATATACACTCCATTCTAACAGCACAGATATTTGGAACTGAAGGAAATGTTTTTCCGAGTTGAAACTCGTGCCTCGACGACTAATCTGATTGCTTGGAGTAGTTTGACATTTCGTAACTCTTATTGTTACGTTACGTTTGGTCATAGCTTACATGTAGGGAACGATTTCAAAATCGCGGTGTAATCATGTTACACCAAAGTCTGATAAGACTTGGACCACAATAGCAGCCCACAGGGCGGACTGACAAGCTTCACACCCATCTGTCAACGTTTCAAAAAGGGCCCCAAAGTCGATCCCTAAATGGAGAGAGGAATAGGTCCTTATATGCAAGTTATGTAACATAAATTTTCATATGTGTATTTTTTAATTCGACATTCAAAACACACAAAACTAAGTCAAGAGTTTTTGAACTATTAGTGGAATTCGTTTATATATCATTATTTTCAATGGGAACATAATACTATTTTCACAGGATAATATCAGGTTGTACTCTCCAAATTTCCTGTATGAAATTTGCAAAAAATGGTTTTCAAAATAGTTTGAAATATTCGTTCGCATTGTACTTGAGTGCATGGCAGCAACACTACACATTTGTACACTTTGAAAAACCTTTTGTACGCTTTACTTTCATATTATATTGTGTAGTATATTCAACACACAGCCAAGA
>JAEQBA010002127.1:0-22436 GCA_019434445.1 Phalangium opilio
TAATATTCGTACAAGGTCTTGTCGGTCATTGTCATAGTAGAAGTCCGGACATTCAATAAGTAGAAATGTCGGGAGGATGAAAAAAAGGAAGGAGCGCTTTTGGTGAAGGGAACCCAAAAGGATATTGGGTTCCGTCCAATGGTCGCCTCACGCGCCATGTTCTCGACAAGGCGCGAGATATGGATAGCGGTTAGGCTTAAGATATTTCAATCCCAAAGTGCAACACTATCAATAGTTACGACTAATTCAAAGTGGATGGCGTGGAATGGGATACATCCATAGATATTAGAAGTATAATGATATGTGTCTATTTATAAAGTTAAAGAATAAATAAATATTATCAGGGTAAGATTTAATTTTAGAAGTAGGAATGGAGAACAGAGTAATGTGGGCGCGCGACAAAGTCCCGGACCCCCTTCCACGGGACGGAGGGGGGTATGAAATAAGAGGAGGGAAATAGCGACAGAGGTAAAAAGGAATTACGTATTTTTCGCCAGCCCCGTCAGCAACGTCATCAAAACGTAGTTTAAGTGAGCCAATAAGATAATTTGAACTTTTCCTTACGTGTTGGAGGGAGGGGTTCTATACTGGGCTATGAGTCGGACTGAAGTAAATACTAACCGTTCTCCATTCCTACTTCTAAAATTAAATCTATCCCTGATATTATACTATTTTCATAGGGAACTTAGTTATGCGGTTGATCCGAGATACAAATTTCAACTTATATACGAAATCTCAAACTAGTTTGAATTTAAATCCTTCGGAGATATTTCCTGGATGCTTCCCTACGCAGATATGCTTTATAACTATAGTAGAAGAATCGAATTAGACATTTCACCCTCCCTTTAACTATATGCATTAAAAATCAACTGCCTGTGAAATTTCAAAAGAAGCAATTGTTACGCAAAAACGACACGAAAATTGCATTTCCACTTTTGAAAATTATATCTATTACATCCTCTTCTTTTTTTCTTCCACTGTAAATTCCGATTGAAATTAAACTTGGTGGCAAAACGGGAAGATTGGAAGCGCAACTTCTCTGGGGGGGGGGGAGGTTCGTGGGTTCTCTCTCTTTTTTTCGGGTAATCGAGTTGTAAGCGAGAAGCGTGGAACAAAGTAAAAGAAAGAAAAAAAGAAGAAACCGATTCCATTAACGGCTTTTTCTCAGTGAGAGAGAAAGAATTTAGAGGGTTTCCTAGCCTTTTACAATTGAAATAAAGAAGTATAGAAGTTACTGGATGTAACGCGATACTTCCTAGCGCCAGGCGGGAAGTAGCGAAGATGGGGGGGGGCGGAAATGGGAAGTACGCAAATGTTTTTTTTTTTAAAATGCGTGACTTGTTTTCTATTATTTTAAGAAGGAATGCATACAGATAATAGTAATCATTGTGCTACATCCATTTTCACTCAATGTATCTAGGCGGATTTTATGGGAAGAGCCATATGACGAATTTTACCTGACGGATAATCTAGCCTTGCTCGTGCGTGATCTCGCGTTGCTACCAATCAACCAATGAAATCGCAGTTATAAAAATGTTGACCAGAATTATGAGGCGTGATGGATACTAAGTTCTCAAGCCCGGCCCACAAAACCCTCAACATGGATATATGGGGGCACAATCATTACTAGTAGCTGTATGGATTCCTAGGTTTAAGCACTATAAAGCTATACTACAACTGGTTTGGATGTGTAGTAATGTGGTTTGGTTTGGTCGATAGTTTTTAATTTAAATTTACCAAATTTTTTTCTTTGATAGTAAAATGGTTTTAAATGTATACTTAAGATAAGTTAAAATTAAATGTCTAAGAACGTTAATAAAAGATCTGATGTCTTTATTATTATAATATCTCGTGAAATAATAACTATTTTAATTTTTTATTCAATCATATCAGAAGTAATATAAGGGACTAGAAGTATCGAGGTAACCAAATTCTTCACTTGGCGAAAGTGAATATTCTTGATAACACACCAACGGTTGGCCCTCTGGTAGCGGTTTCTGAATTTTCCCGCCGAAACGTGAGACGCTCGCGGCGGTAGACGGCCGAACTAGATTCAAGCACCCGCGTCCGTGTTCCGCGGCTTTAGGTTGAGGGGAAGGGGGTAGGAAATGTTTTTGGAACTCGACCAATTTTTTCTCTCTAGTGTAGGCGCGATGGAAGTGGCATAAAATCCTCAAATTTGTTCTCTAGTGCCAGGATCTACTACCAATGCTAGAGCTCTCTACTTCTAGTCTCATCTTACTTCTGATCTTATTTAACTTGAAATACCAAACGTAGTAAAAAATAATAATTCTTTCTCAAGAACATTATTCTAAAAGGTGTCGAAGTAACAAAACATAGTTGACCCATTTCACCCTAATCGCGTCATTCCAGGCCTAGTCATAGACTTTATATCGAGCTCAGTATAATAAAATTTGATGGTTAGGACCCCTATAGAGGTTAGAGTGTGTTTGAGCCGGGCCAAGTCGCAATTTCCAAGAAATTCTCTTCCGTTTTTACTGAACGAACTAGAATGTCGCTTTACATTACAGAAACAATAACTCTACAGTATTTGCTGGTACTCCCAATTTCTCTTTCTCAAATTCTTTTCCCGCGATCTCGAGTTTCTGCTTAGTCCTTTTACCCACCATAAGTGAAATAATTCGACAGTAAGTTCATACGAAATGGTTACCATTGAGGTATACTATGCTATGTTATGCCAAGGTTACCAATTTTTGTGAGAGAAAATAATAGTCGCGCGACCGTGGAAATATTGGCGTCGCAATCTAGACAAAACAAAGACAAGGGTGTCCAGTAAAGTCTTTTTATCTTGGCGTCGCGTGGTGCTTGTGACGTATTTCAAATATTTCTGCGACTTAGAAGCTGAGCTCTTCTTTGGTTAAAGGGACTCCAAAGAAGCCAGCGTCGGTTGTCGGGTGGGTGGGTAAAAGTTATCTGAAATACGTCACAGGCACGTGACCTAGGAGAGGCGTGGCTCAGCGAAACTCTTTTAATTTTATTTCAAAACTGGCACTCCGTGGAGGTGTTGGCGTTGCAATCTAGCGAAAACATAGACAAGGGTGTCCAGTAACGTCTTTTTATCATGACGTCACGTGGTGCCTGTGGTGTATTCCAAATAATTTTTACACACCCTCCGCTGCCTTCATCTTTGCAGTCCCTTTAAACTGAAGTAAAGGTTATTCATTCCCGCTTCATTTTAAGCAGAAATAAATTTCTTTATAAACTTAATCAAGAATTATTTTACATATGTTTTCCATCTCTTTCACGATCACTTTGCAAAGTCCGAGACATTCAGCTCCGAGTTGTTTACTCCATACCAAAGTACGGTATACATTCCTTCGCAGTCTTTCATAGGATTTACTTCTCAGGTTGCGTAAAGATTATTTTGGTGTATTCCAAGAATGCCTTCCTCTCTTTACCATACCATATCCTATTGGTTGATACAGTGCAACCAATTTTATTTTACCCCCCAAATGAACGGGAGAGGGAATGTTCTAGATAGGTGACCCAACTGATCCCCGTAGCTGGTTCGTCGCTGGAATAGGCACCAATCTTGTATATATATATATAGCTTATTCCAAAAAACGGAGTAATATTTATTTCGGAGTCGAGTCACTTTCATAGATATTTTAATCATATACAGCAAAACATTAACCGCAGAGAAAATCAGTGCAGGATCTCTCTATCCATCTGCCCCCTTGTGAGGGATGAGGTTATGCCGCTCAATTTTAGTGCGCATTCACGTGACACTGGAGAGGAAAAAAGGATATTTCGTTTTTCTGGATCCGATGACTGCTAAAATCTATACGCTTGTTTCGCGATGAGCTTACGGTTTTTATCAACGCCATAAAGGTGCGTTTAGATGCACGTACCGAAAAAATCGGTTATATATAATATATATCACTAATCGCACCCAGCAATGTCGTTAAATATCCGTTTGAAAATTTAAAGCTCAAGTTGCCGCATGGTCAAAGAATTTAAGGCAATTTGATTGTGTTTTTACTTTTTGTTGTACAGGGTGCAATAAAAATTTAATTTTGCAAAAAATCACGTACAATAACCCAAACGTTAAAATGGGACGAAAGGTCGCCAGAATGCCTATAGCAGACGAATTCTAAAACCACGCACGCGCCCCCTAGTAGCTACTCTCTCTAGCATAACGTTTACGCCACCTCCATGCACTATAGAGCTATTTCAGTGGGGGAAAAATTTCGTCTGCTACGAAAATTGGGCCTGCCTTTGAGTGTAGGGCGGCCATTTTACGAGGGTTTCCTCTATGGGCAAATAGCATTGGTGACGTGGCAATTACCCCCGCTGAAATAGCTCTATACGCATAGATTCACTCCATGCCAGTTGTCTTTTATGATGATGGTATCTATGAAAAGGATGAGATAGTTTTTCTGACTATCTTTCGTTTCTGGGTAACGTTTGGGTGGGGTGGGGGCGGTTGGTTGGAGAGGATGGAATGTGCCGAGCCCGCAGCAATGACAATCTGCTGTTTTTTATTCGCTTGGTTGAACTTGAGGGATGCGATCCCCATATTCTACCCGATAGAGAAAAGCTAAGCTACACTACACTACGCGTGGCACGAGAAAACGGAAAACCATCTCTCGAGTCCGACGACTAAGGCTTTTTCTATTTGCTTCCACGTTTTCCCAAATAGTATACAAAGAGAGATGAAAGAGGAAAACCCTTTTTCCCGAGGACTGAGACAATTTTCGGCATCGCTCCTTTGTTTTTCCCCTTGCATTCCTTAATGGGGAAATAAAATAGTTCGTCGTTGCTCCTATCAAGTCTCCCTACTCACTAATTGCCTCATCATGATACCTAGTACCACCATTAAATGGATAGAGGTGATACATGGAATTCTTATTACGTTACGCGATGATACTTGTAGAAGGGGAGGAGCTTGTATCATTTCTCTTTATTCAGGATCACATGGTCTAATCGTCACGCGAAAGAACGTGGCGACTTTTCATTCCTGAATATATATTGTATGTAGACTATTAGATAAGAATTCACACGAATCGAGTTACATAATTTTTTTGTTTAAGGAATATTAGGCGCCATCTTACAAGATGGCCGTTAAATTAGGATTAAACACGCGCTAAGATATAATTAACGAACATGTGTACAAAATTAAAGTCTAATCGGTTGGAATTTTCGAAAGAATTGCATCCTTTTCAGATGGCTTTTTTAAAAAAGACAAATATTATTACATTCAAATATTCAAATTCAAAAAGCGTTGAAAATTTCATTGGTTAAAACTCAGGGGCCTCACGAGGATCGAAAAAAAAAATTAAAACTCGCGAAATTTGCTTAAATAAATTTATGAATAAATTAAAATTTAAAAAAAATACAATTTTATCGACGTGATTATTATTAAATCAACTATAAACTTCTTTTTATGAGAGAAAAAAACCGGGGCAATTCAGTTACATAAAAATTGATTTTTCTTCATCGTAAAAGTGAGAGAGAGAGAGAGAGAGAGAGAGAGAGAGAGAGAGAGAGAGAGAGAGAGAGAGAGAGAGAGAGAGAGAGAGAGAGAGAGAGAGAGAGAGAGAGAGAGAGAGAGAGAGAGAGAGAGAGAGAGAGAGAGACTAATTTTAAAAATCTGCCTATCACGCGAAAAAAATATCCTGCAACTGAAATTTTAAAGGTTAAGCGAAAATGTGACGAATTTTTTCTTCTTCTTGCCAATAACATCAAAAACTATGGATTAAATTAAACGTTAAGGCTGTAGGAAAGAATAACTATCATCCATGGAAGAGGAGAGATCCGGGGGAACGAAAAAAAAAAGTGTATTCGCTTCGTTAGGTATCGATTTCTATAACAAGAGCATCATCCTTGCCACTGTTTTAAAGGGAGGATGAACTATAAACTAAGCCTAACTTTAGAGAAGAGCTATTTATAGTTTCACTGCTGTATGAATACTAAAGTGAGTACTTGAGCAAACCGAATTACAAATAGGGAGAGGCACGTCACGTCAAGCTTTAATACTGTTTAGTTCAGTTTCTTTCCCTATTGAACTAAAGGATCTATTATCGCATCCATTTTCAGGGATGGTTCCGTAGACCCTTTTCAAAAGAGGGAAGAGCAGTGTCGTCTGCTTGAAGTGCACATTACGTAACAAGAGGAAACATTCAGCGAGATTATTCTCTATAGGTAAAATTCGTCATACATTAATAATATAAAAAGCGTGCCTAGATACGTTGAGAAAAATGGCTACGTAATAATTCCTATTACCCGTATGCATTCCAAATATCGGGGAGACTAAAAATGTAACGTAATATTGTAGTAGAGCGCTGATTGGTAGACCCAAGAGACTTAGAATCGTTAAGTATCTTATTGTCTTCATCAACCCAAGAACCCATCATCACCTTCTGTTGTTTACTTTTGTTTCTTTGCTATCAGTAGATAAATACTTTGAAAACATGTTACATCCCCTTTAAAATAAAATAATTTTCATCTTTTCACTAACATTATTTACGCCCTATTTCTCCATCAGTTTTCTTTTTTTAAGTTAAAAAAAAGGAGTGACATAAAATCAAATCTGATCTCGAAACTTTTCCAAATAAATCATAGCCGAAATTTTTTTTGGCCCCTTTTCCCGCTGCTTTTGTTAGCTTATTGAACTCTTGATTAAACAACGGATGGGAAGTAAGGAAAGTAAAAAAAACACCACGGAATACAGAATTGCTTCCGAAATCGACTGAAATTTGATTTCCTGCCTGTTAAGAATTTACATAAAATGTACCCAACCTGGGGTCCCCAGTGATATGAATTTTTTAGTAAAGAACCCGTATTTGAAATCCAGAGTATTTGAAAAGAGAAATACGGCGTACAATTCAAAGTAAAATTTAAGAAAAATCGGCATTAAAATGGTGTGCTGCAATAATAAAAAAATATAACGATCCCCAAATGCTTATCGGTGGAGTGACTCAATTGAATTCAAGTGTAGGGGTGGGTTTATTTCGATTGTGTCAATCTCAGAATGCATTATAAATAACCAGCTTTTCATTGTAAATTATAGTAAGGAGCTTAGAGTACTAGTGTATTGCAAATTGAGGGTGAAATAGGTTCAAAATTCTACTACCCATTCTAGTGAAATGCCCAATTTAAGTAAGGATGAAGTCACCGTGAACCGTTGTTAAACTACAAATGATCGTTTAAGTAGGTGGTTTGAGAAAAAAGGCCTAAATCCGAAGGGGCAGATCACTTCTTGTTAGGGTGCATTTTAAATAGAGTTAAAATTATTAAATTAATGTAATCATCGGATAATAGGATAATATTTAATCAAATTAAATGATATCTAAATAATCCAACATTCTAATTTAATCTAAACATTTTAAATCTTGAGGTAAACATTTCGTAGACGATTTAATCAATCTAAACATGATTTATTTAATTTAATCATGATTAATTCTGCCGAATCTAACATTCTAATTGAATCTAAAAATGTTAAATCTTGAGGTACACATTCCGTAGACGATTTAATCAATCTAAACAAGATTTATTTAATTTAATCTTGATTAATTCCGCCGAGGGTTAAGTTATTAAACGAGATAGTGATCTACCCCTCGTAAAAATCGATTTTCCTTTTTATTTTTTTGTTTCTCAAAGCTTTGACACTTAAGAAGCGAATCTCAGAAAACATTTGGTTTATTTTCGTTCAATTTTCTTTCCAACTAGGTAATGAGACACGTAAGAAAAGAAAAGAAAAAAATTCCCGTGATTTATTGAACGTGGTAATAAAATACCTCTTTCACAAAATGTCTTAAATTGTGAAGTGAACTTGTATTAAATTTCTCACATGTCCCAAAGGACACACACACAAAAAAAAGGCCAACAGAATCTTCTTGCACGAGAGTCAAAAAGAATTTAACAGTGCAGAAAGAAAATAGGTTTTTTTTAAACTAAAGAAGTTGGTTTCAGGTTTTTATTACCAGATGAAAAACAGGAGTAATTTTAAATCTAAATTCCCATCAGTATTAAGCTTCTAGGATTGCTTAATTCTGTTGAGATCTCAAAGCGATGGTCTGTTATTTTTTTTTAAATGTTTATTTCTAAATAATATTACAGAATTGATTTGATTTTTTATGTCTGGGCAAGTTGGTATAAAGCCTTATTCAAAGGACGAATCAAATCAATTTATTAAGCCCAATCCAAAAGGACGAATCAAATCAATTTATTAAGCCCAATCCAAAAGGACGAATCAAATCAATTTACTAAGCCCAATCCAAAAGGACGAATCAAATAAATTTATTAAGCCTAATTCTAACAATAAATTTATTAAGCCTAATTCTAACAATAAATTTATTAAGCCTAATTCTAACAATAAATTTATTAAGCCTAATTCTAACAATAAATTTATTAAGCCTAATTCTAACAATAAATTTATTAAGCCTAATTCTAACAATAAATTTATTAAGCCTAATTCTAACAATAAATTTATTAAGCCTAATTCTAACAATAAATTTATTAAGCCTAATTCTAACAATAAATTTATTAAGCCTAATTCTAGCAATAAATTTATTAAGCCTGATTCTAGCAATAAATTTATTAAGCCTGATTCTAGCAATAAATTTATTAAGCCTGATTCTAGCAATAAATTTATTAAGCCTGATTCTAGCAATAAATTTATTAAGCCTGATTCTAGCAATAAATTTTATAAGCCTAATTCAAGGGATGAATTCGCTAAGCCTAACCTCTATAAATCTAAAAAAATTACCAAATACCGTAAGCTTTCTTTGCAAAAATAGAGTCCCATTTCGTGATAATTTTAAGTTAAAGAACGTCTTCCACGATTTATCCTAGAAAGACTTAATTCCTAGAATTCGAATAAAATATTAAATGAGAGATGGGCCCACTTCGCTAAAATTGAAAATATACACTTAGTAGATGGTAGCTATGGATCTCTAAACCAGTCGCGATAAATCCTGAAAATCACAAATTCTGTTAAGTAGAGATTAAATTGTAGGATTTAGATCTTACAATATTTAGAAATACACCTGATAAATACTAGATCTCTTTCTGAGGCAGAATGTATACTAAAAGATTAATGAACGGATTTCGCAGAATCC
The DNA here is from genome assembly GCA_019434445.1 of Phalangium opilio. NCBI lineage: Eukaryota > Metazoa > Arthropoda > Arachnida > Opiliones > Phalangiidae > Phalangium > Phalangium opilio. Next base: position 9,084 of record JAEQBA010002127.1, read on the forward strand.
CTGCTATTATAAAAGACAGTCATTTAAAATTAATTAAAGACGAGTTTATGTAAGGTACCCCGAAACTCGATCGCTTGAAGCGCCGAATTTTAATAAATAAACTATTAAAGTTTTCGCGGAATTTTAATAAATAAACTATTTCAGTTTTCACCTTTGATCTTTAAATTTTGGTTACCATACTATGTACAGGGTATTCCAAAAAGACGAGTGTTTTACGGATGACCCCTTAATTAAATTAACATTGACGTTCAGTTTCTTATGTTAATTTTAAGGGGTCATCCACAAAACACTAAACCAAATCATATGGAAAAATGGGTAAAATAGTAGTATAACGCCTCCACGGATTTTTAAAAGTTTATAGTCGTTTCCTATAGTAAACGAGGTGGGGAACACGATGCCGTCAAAATTTTTCACCGCAAATGATTATGAAGTTTTTTTTTTTTTTTTATGAAAATTGCAATATTTTGGAAAAGGACAAATCTAATAGAAACTGAACCTAACCTAAAACTAACCTAACCTAACATAACTGTAATGTTTTGGAAAAGGCATATTATTTGAGAAGTCCATGAAGCTAATCATGAATATTTTGGAAAAGGCGTACCATAGTTAAATGATTTATAAAATATGATTTATAAAATATTACTAACCTAACTTAACCAACTCAAACCTAACCTAACATAACAGTAATGTTTTGGAAAAGGCATATTATTTGAGAAGTGAATGAAGCTAAACATGAATATTTTGGAAAAGGCGTACCATAGTTAAATGATTTATAAAATATTACTAACCTAACCAAACCTAACCTAAACCTAACCTAACCTAACCTAACCTAACCTAACCTAACCTAACCTAACCTAACCTAACCTAACCTAACCTAACCTAACCTAACCTAACCTAACCTAACCTAACCTAACCTAACCTAACCTAACCTAACCTAACCTAACCTAACCTAACCTAACCTAACCTAACCTAACCTAACCTAACCTAACCTAACCTAACCTAACCTAACCTAACCTAACCTAACCTAACCTAACCTTACCTAACCTAACCTTACCTAACCTAACCTAACCTTACCTAACCTAACCTAACCTAACCTAACCTAACCTAACCTAACCTAACCTAACCTAACCTAACCTGAACCTAAAATATCCCAAACATAATCTAAACAAGTGTATGCGCCCCAAATATCAAATATAAAAACAACCATAAGTAATATGTGCTACCTTTTTTTTTTTTTTTTTTAAAAAAAAAAAAATCATTTGCGGTGAAAAATTTTGACGGCATCGTGTTCCCCACCTCGTTTACTATAGGAATCGACTATAAACTTTTAAAAATCCGTGGAGGCGTTATACTACCATTTGGCCGAAAAATGTCATAGAAGTTACATTTTCGACTCAAAATTTATTTCCCATAGAACAATTCCTCTGTATTTCGGCCCTGCCATTAACATTTTGGAAACATATAAATTTTAAACCAATACCTTTGAGATAAAAACCGTTAACGTTCAGTAATATTTGATGGTAAGAAGAAACCGTAACACCCTGGGTGTAAACAGTGTCTCTTTAAACGGAATTCTTAACTCCCAGAAATTTTGGGCGAACACCAAATCCCAATTTGAACTCGTGACCCCTTTGAGGCCAACCCAAATAATGATCTAAACCGTCATTGGACCGATTGTAATCTCTTTATCCTTTGGGGAGACATTAGAATTACAACGCCAAGTTTCCTCAGTAAATCCGAAAGGGAAGTCGCTTTTACAAAACATAAAAATCATAAACTTTATAGTTTATACAACCAAGAAGTGATATCTAGTTTAATAGGGAGAAGGTATAAGAGCCTAAGTATTCGCGCGCCATAGTCCCTGTCCCCTTACAAAATACAAGGGGGGACGTAAAAGGAGGCCGGACTATTTCGCTACACTCTCCTAAGTCGGAAAATACCTAATTTTCGTCAATCGCGTCGCGCTGACGTGCACGAGTTTTCAAGAACCAATGAGATGCTGGTTGTAATTTAGAGGCGGGGATTAACTCCGGACCTACGTTTGGGCTAGAGATAAAGCTAGAAATGTGGCGAATTTAAACCTTCTCCCTAATAAACTAGATATGACTTCTTGATACAACTATAAGCCGGTGAAACTTCCCGGCATGTATATTTTCATCAGATACTAAAACCCCATTAGGGCAAAAGAGTATGGAGGGAAAGATTTTTACATACTAAACATACTTTGGATAATCTACTCTAGCTACAATTCTATTCCAGCCGTAGGTATGCCCGGAAAATCTCTTTTAGTCCCAAAAATTTACGACCACAGTGGTTATGAGTCTATTAGGATACAAACAACGCACTCCATTCCGAATATGCCATAAATCCAAAGGTAAATTCCAATAAAATTATATTTAAACTCGTGGCAAATTACGGTTGGTTTAATGTCATAGACTATTTCGGTAACAAGACGCTTTCACCTTAAGAAATAACTGAAGTTTGAATGAAAGAAGACAACAGCGAAATATCACTCGCGTTAGATTAAAATGTCCCATACGTTTTAAAGTAAGGAATTGCCTTACAACTTTCAGGTATGATAAAGAAATCTTCTGAAAAGAAAGGTGGGGGGAATCTTACCATTTATCATAAACCATCCTATTGTGAAAAAGGAAAAAATTACGGAGATACTTTACAGCAAACATAAGGTATTAAGAACCCTTATCAAACTAAGCTTTTGATGTTAAGTGACTTTGTACTTCGAGGATTAAGTACAGAAAGAAATTTAGTCTAAACGACTCTTCTTGGGGCGTTGGGGGAAACATTTTTGTCACGTTTCTTTAAAGAGCATGAACGATTCATTCCGGCGAAAAAAAAAGCAAACTTAAACTCAAAAGGTAAAGCTCTTTCTTATTTCTTGGACAAATATTAAGACAAACTCGAGGAGGACACTCATACTGTCTTATTAAAGATATGAAACAAAACCTTTCTGGACAACTCGTATAACTCAAACCACGCTATACACACCCTTCCACTAAACTTATCAAGCAAGAAAAAGAAAAGTTGAAGAACACTGCTATATCGTCTTTCACCTATTTAAGGGAGTAAGGGTACTGTTAAAACAGTGGTGGGTTAGCTAAAGGGAGCGTGAAACGTTCAGAAAAGTTGGTTCTATATGGCATGGTTGAAAAAAACCTTAACCTAAAACGTTTGTGTTACCTTTTCAAAATAATAATAGTAATAATTAGGCCTAAACAAATTTCCAACAAAATTTGACCAGCTACCTCATTGGTCAGCGTTTCACCCAATCAAAGAATAGAACGCGAAAAGCCTTTTTAAAGGTAAAAGATTTCGCTTAGGCCTCGACATAAGTACCACGAGAACACGTTCATCGCGTTCCCTTCTTTGATTGGCTGCAACTTTAGCCAACGAGGCCGGCCACCGCGGAGTCTATTTCAAAAATCAACTTCTTTAGGCTCCCTTTAAAGGGGGAACGGAACTAAAATATGGAAGCTAGAATCAAAAGCAGCTTGGCCTAATGACTGTATTCATCTCCATGCATTAAGTCTCGAGATAGAAGCCAAGAAACTCGTCATATATAAGGAAAAGAGGGTGGACAAATGTCAAAAGCACGTATGTTTAAGCTGAAATCAAAATATTATAAGTTATAAGAGAAGGGGCCCCTGAATGTCGGCCAAATCCCAAACAGTCGTAGCGAAACAACGGCAAAACTTTAGTCGGGTCTTAAATCATGAAATACGGTTTATATTCCGACCTCCTAACGTTCATAATGATTTAGCGCAAAATCCACGTTGTTTCAAAGTCATATCAGACTTCAGTCTGCTTTAAAATTGCCTATACAGTCAAAGGGTTGACCCCAAATATCACTTGACTTCCATCAAAGTACCCTATAACCCTAACACTATAGTATACCCTAAACAAAACCACCCAGGCGTATCTTAGTGATATTTAACCTAACCCTAACCATCAGGGTTACGCACCGTCAGTTAAAGGAAATGGCTAAAGAAATATTTTCTTTCAACATAAATTTATTGAATTCTCCCAAGAATCTATAGTCATATATAGTATAGTCTTTTCGCAGATTGAAACCTATCATAACTTGCATAAGCCACAATAAATAATCATTGAAACCGTAGTTATTACTTAATTTGAAAACGACAAAGCCAGTCAAAGACTTGTAGAGAACAACAGACCCTGCTTGATCTAAGTTTCAGCCGCAATGTCTGTTAAGTATAGATCCAAAGACGTTACATTGGGCTTCAACGTTACTATTCCATCACCAAATTTGGTGTCCTTAATTTATAGGTCTTTGTTGACCACAACCCCATCAATGTTCCGCCTTAACACAACAAGGTAGTCAAAACCAGACTCTATTTTAAAAGCTTCAAAATTCAAGAAACGATAAAATAAATTCATGATGATATCAAATGGGGGTAAAAAAATAAATAAATAGAATTTTTTATAGGATAAGCTTACTGACCATCAATAAAATATCTCCCTTCTCTTTAACTAAGAAGGAAGTTCCTCCTTTTCCTCTTTAAACAATAATTAATTTCCCGGGCCAAACACGCCAATAAATATCGTGTTTTTAATTCCTTAAAAAAACCTAGGAACTCTTCTTTTTTTTAATACCGAAACTTTTAATCCCTATCGTGCCCATGATCAAAAGATGGATCGTGTAGTGGAAAGAAGACCGTCGCTCGCGTGAAGCCTTGGTCTATGCAGCAGCCTTAATTGATTTAGGCCTAATTGCAAAGGCAAGCTTTTTTTCTTTACCCTTAGACTATGGGTTTGAAAGCCCTTCCTAGGCGCCAGTTTATCAATAAAAAAGAAGCTTCTCTAAGCGCTTTTTCCAACCTTTTTCCGTTAAATTCTTTTTGTTTAATTATCTGTAGTGAATCCACTACAAATTCTACGCGGGGGCGGGAGGGGGGTAGTAAAACGAAATTTTTGTAGCCTCCTCCTTTCCCAGTTTCCAAATAAATAATTCCAGAAGATCTAAGAAATTTAAGGGTTAAAGACAAGTTATTAGGTACCGAAGAGAATTTATACACAGAAAATAAAATTTAACTTAATTTAAGTCGATTTCAAGGAGTTATTTCTCGTCGTCTAGGTCTATTATCTAATTTAGTTTCCTATGTTTTTTATTTTAATGTAGGTTTACCGTGGATTCCTAAAAACTTCCTAATCTATTCTAAACGAAGATCTCATAGTTTACGTAAGGAAAATTTAATAATAGCAGCGTAAAGAACAAGATACGAACTGAAAAGCAAGCTGTTCCCAAAATTGAAGGGGCTGAAAAGATTAAGTTTGTCTTATGGGAAATTTATCTCTTAAAACGATTCTAAAACTGAATTCTAAAACCTTTTTTCTTTTTTCATTATTTTTCAATTTAATGTTTGAAGACGTACGTCTTCCTCCAATCTTTTTACTTATTTTTCTAAGCTCATAAATTTAAATTGGCTTTTGCTTTTTTTAAATCCATTGTTATTATTATGTTACTATTTGGGCAAGGGAATTTTGTTTGTCCAATCTTAATTTTCTAAAAACTAAAAGCAAAGAAGTCCAAAATGTTCTTCAAATAAACTTTAGTGGTACGTTATTTATCTTGCGTTTTCATTACACTAAAAGTATATCCTTAAAATTTGGCCTAAAGGCGGTGGTCTCGATTCGAAATACTTTATCTCAATTATTCTCTTATTATCTAGTTTGACCAATTGTGTTTAAATCTTGTAAATTCTTTAATTAACATAAAATTTATAAATATCTGTTCACTTCAAGTTCCATTTCAAATTTACCGGTTTCCAATGTAGCTATCATAACGTTGGTCTATTTTAATTTGTAGATCATTAAAAAACTTCATTTCCCGCCATAGGTTCCCGCCAATTTTAATTCTTAGAACTGATGCCGCTATCTATCGGCGAATGAGTGAACTAAAAGTGTAAATAAACAGTAAAAATGGCGCAGCTCTTATTGGACGGTTTTACTGGTAATTATTATTAATTCTTAATTAATTTCTATTAAATATAACCTATACTGTTGCGAAGTTATATAATATTTGTCGTAGAATATGTATTGAATGTTACTGTGTATAATTTTTCCCGTTTAACTAAATATAAACTATAATTATCAGCGTTTCTCATTAAGCCTTGGCTTTTTTCTATACTTTCAGGGGAATTGTCTTCTATAGACAATACAACTGTGTATGTTCAGTCGATTTTAGATGGAAATAATTCGATTAATACTGAAAATCTAATAGGTACAATCAAAATTAATAGATTTAGAATTTCTTTACAATTTAAACGAATCATTTTACATAACAGAAACAAATGAGGATGATTTATTTCAATGTGGAGTATGCAAGAAGCAATTTAACTCGTTAACTCTATTCTTATCACACAAAAAAGAGCGTTGTTCATCTAATTTAACTGTAAATTCTTCAAACTACATCATACGTTCAGCTCAAAATGTGGATACAGCCTCGCAAATTCCTAAAATTGTTACAAGCCCTTTACGTAACAACCATAACAATCAGCAACTTCAAATTCCATCTTCTCCAATGTGTATTTTTTCAAATGGCAGTTTATTAACAGAAGCTGACCTACTATCATTCGCCACTTTTGATAATATACCCGCAGGAAACCCAGTATCTAGCTCCTTCTCTCAAAGCTCACAAACAGAAGCTAATTATTCCGAATCCCAGATTAATTCTAATAATAAAAATGAATCTATGGAAAACATATCACTTTTATCTCCTAATAATGGTCAAAATGGTTGTAATAATTCGTTAGGCTTATCTCTATTAGGTACTGCTCTTATGAACAGCCCGTATTTACTCACTAACCCCACAAACCCTGAAGAAAATGATAGTGTAACGTTAAATTCGGCTCAATCTCAACCTAATAACATAATAATTAATAATTCTAAAGACGAAGATGCTTTGATTATGAGTCAAGTTAGTCAGGGACATTCAAATTTAACTAAAACCTTAGAAAATATGAGCATAATTGAGGCAGGTTCAAGTAAAAATTCAGCAAGCTCAATTAGCGTTAATAATATTGCAAATAAAGAAGTTCCTACAGCTACACTACCAAAAAATGATAAACTCTCATGCCACTATTGTGGAAAGTGTTTCACCAAAAATTTTGATTTGCAACAACATATAAGATCACATACTGGTAATTATATTTCGCTAAAAGACCTTTCACAAGTTAGAAAGTCGTCTTTGTGAAGTTTACAAGACTAACATCATTCCTTGATAAAGAATGCGCGTGAGGAAATTTGTTTTCACTCTACAGGATAGGCAACTCCCTATCTCGAACGTCAACTTATTCTGTATATACTCCGTTACAACATCGGTTGTCAGCACGCGCAAAGCTGGGTCTCTATGTAACCTAGCTTTGCGCGTGCTGACAAGAGGTTAAAAAACTTCGGGATATTTTAAACGATTTTAAATCCTGAAGATCCTGAAGTTTTTTGTCTCTTGTCAGCACGCGCAAGGCTAGATTACATAGAGACCTAGCTTTGCGCGTGCTGACAACCGATGTTGTAACAGAGTATATACAGAATAAGTTGTCGTTCGAGATACGGAGTTGCCGATCCTATAGCGTGAAAACAAATTTCCGCACGCGCATTCTTTATCCATGATCATTCCATCCAAAATAAAAATGTATAAAACATTTTAGGCGAAAAACCCTTTCAATGTATTGTTTGTGGTCGAGCATTTGCCCAAAAATCAAACGTCAAAAAACACTTACAAACGCATAAAGTATGGCCCAATGGTTTAACCAATACCATTCCTATAAAAACCAACGAAACAGATAGCAGCAAAGAAAATGACCAATCCTCGAATGACGCGAGCAAAGTAATACGAAATTGCATCAAGGATGGTGGGGGGGGATGCGTAATCTGAGGTAGGTAAATCGGTGGACAGGCTAACTGTGGAACGACTCGGGTCCGGTGGGACGCTAGAAATGGGGGCGGAATACTCGGAAAAATGGCGGGCGGTCTACGTCAGACGAATCAGGAAGACCGTCCGCCATTTTTCCGTGTATTCCTTCCCCATTTTCTAGCGTCCCACCCAGACTGAGCCGTTACACAGTTAGCGTGTCCACCGATTTTCCCTCAGATTACGCATCCTTTCCCCCATCATCCTTGATTGGAAAACGCTGTAAATCTAAACCACCCCCAATATAAAATATCATTTTTCCATCGTACAGCTGCTTGTGGAAGATACTACAGCTCCATTCATTGGAATCATATTCGAAAATGCTTACGCGTGCCCATACTGCCCTTTCAAAGCAAACTCATACTTCCTATTAAAAAGTCATATGAAAACCCATAAAGTCGAAAAAGTGTATAAATGTATATTAAGTAATTGCGCCAAAATGTTCAACGACTTGGATAGTTTCCTGGAACACGTAAAAACCCACGAGAAAGAGATGACGTACACGTGCCACTTGTGTAACAAATCATTTGACTCTTTATACAACTTAGGGGTGCATCAATACACCCATAGTCTTTACCCTCCATCAACCGCCAAACCCCCGACAAGGTACTATCGATGCAATCAATGCATGAACAAGTACTCGACAACTACCGCCTTAGAACACCACATGGCCACGTCCAGTCACAACTACGTGTGCGCGCAATGTAATAAATCCTTTCCGTGCGAGAGATACCTTAGACGTCACTTACAAACGCACGGAGTTGAGAATTTACACGCGTGTCCAACATGCCAGAAACGTTTCAAAACAGAACAGTATCTTAAAGTTCATATGTTAATACATTCCGAGGCGAAACCTTACATTTGTAACCAATGCGGGGCCGCCTTTAACAGGGGTGACAAATTAAAACGTCATAAATTAACACACGATCCAATTAAAAGGCATAAATGTCCGTTTAGAAACATTGGATGTCTGAAAGAATTTAGTAGACCCGATAAACTTAAGGCGCATCTTTTGACGCATTCAAGTTGGGTGAAAGATCCGTACCATTGCAAATTTTGCGATAAACCTTTCAGAAAGAGATTTTTATTAAAAGCCCATCAACGCGCTCACGAAACTACGACAAAACTCGATAACGAACTCAAATGCAACGATTGTGATAACGCGTTTCAAGACGAGATTGGATTAAAAAACCATTTATGTCGGAAAATCGTAAGGGGAAATAGATTTAAACGTAATTTAGCCGCGACGACCAATAGGTATTTTCGATCAGGGGAATTTCAATGCATCGAAACGACCAAAAGTACGTCACGCGTTTATAATAGACGAAAGGGTAGACCCAGAAGATGCGTCCCGCATATTCAAAGCTCTCAAAATCAAGGGGTACAAACTCCTAACAACGATACTGATATTCCAACAGCGCATATTGAAATTATAACGACAAATGACGAACAGTTGACTGTTATTAACCCTCAATTTGTTTCAATTTTACCGGTGCCTGTGACTTCCTCCCCCAATGGAAATAAAATTAAGTTTGAGTCTTGCTGAAATGTTATAATTAATTAATGTACTTGTTAAATCAACTCAAATAGAATTAATTTTGATTCTCTCGCATTCAAGAATGATTTGATTGAATGAAAAATGTTTCAAGTAATGCGCAATAAATTCAATAAAAAGTATCATTCGTAAAACTGTGTTTCATTATTTATTTTAAACAGAAAAACTCCGCCTACCTTATTAAATTTGATTTAAAAAAGTGCGTTTTAATTTAAATTACCATTAGCCTAGCTAATTATAGGAAACTTTCGTCGAAGTTACCTCCCATTTTTTCGAAGACTTGTTCTACTACGAAGCGCCAATGTCACCTATCATTAAAATAATGATAGTCATTCGTTTTAAATGCATAGATTTATTTTCTTTAAAGATTTAAGATATAATTTAATGATGACGTTACTTTTAAAAGACTTGGAAATTTTTCTAACACCTCATTATTTATTTAATAGAGTGGTTTTTTCCTTCTTTGGGAATACCCCTATGGCATTACAGATACAGAGTTATACGTTTGAAATTCAGTGACGCGACGTACATCGTATCGTATCTTAATTGGATTCTTATTTCAATCGCGCTTAAGTGTTATTAGAGAAAAAGATGTTTATTTATGCCAAATGCGTCAAAAAACGTAAAATCAACTCTGAGAAAAACAGGATTGGAAGACTTAAATTATCTTTTGGTTCGTTAAATTTTCCTTAAACAACTACTCAAATATTGCACCCAATATTGAACTTCTCCGATACAACAAAAGAATCAATATTAACTTAGTTAATAAACGTCTTCTACTGAATTTAATCTTTTAAAAAGAATGGGAAAATCTTCAGATGGTGTTAATATAAAGCGATGGTACAGTTTTAGGTGGTTCATCTTTTTATAAAATCTATTTGGTTCATAAGGTTTTTTTTTTTTGGGAAACTCCCTTGGTAGTTAGCAGTATAGTTAATATTAAAAATTACACAACCAAGACTAAATCAGAAAAAGAAAAAAAAATTATTTCAAGATCATCAAAGCGTGACCGAATTTCGTCGAAGAGGTGCTAGGACTAATAGCAAAAGAAGTTCCCCCTTAGAAAAAAATAAAAAAAATAAAAAAACTTAAAACATAGTAAAACTAGTTCTATCCCGAGCTCTAACTTAAAAAGCCAGTTTCTCTTAGCGAGGATGCAAGCAAAATTCGTTAGTCCTTAACTCCTTTAACAAGAATACGTGTTTAAATTTAAATATAAATTTTGGAAAAAACAACCTAAATATTTCAATAATCGCGTAGTTTTTTCAGTAAATCTATAGAAAAATCAATAATAATGGATGTATATCGTAGATTCGCGTTAGATTATAGTAAATAAACCGGAAATAAATCTCCGGTATCCAGTTGGAGATAGACTATATTTGAAAAGAAAGTTTAAGGGGGAGGGGGATAATTATAATATGTATGTCAGTGGTTTAAACTTAGTAATAATATAGCCTATCGTTCGTAAAAAGTGCGGGATTCAAATTTTAGTCGCAACTTAGGTTGTTGTGCGCGTAGCTTGTAATATATATTGTTATAAATTTGAAATGAAACTTATATTGGGTCCGAAATTTTTAAGACTTTTCTGTCGGCCAGTGTTTTACGCGTCGTTTACGTTTTTATTACTAAATATTGTGAAAATCAAAATCGCCGACGGTCAATTATTGGGATTACCAATAATTCCAGCGAAACTCGATTTGGGGCCTCTGTTTTCTATACAACTTTCGCCCGATCAACGTAAGTATTTATTTAATTATTTATTTATTTATTTATTTTATATAAGTTAATTATAACCAAGGTTGTTGCTTTTATTTTCCTTTTAAAAAAAATAATATGATATTGTATTAAGCTAAAAACGACACGATCTAAATACGTCTTTCTGTTCCAATTTCTTGAATTGAGATGATGAGTCAATGTCTTAAAGGCCGACTTCCACCGAAAAGGGTTCTTACGAACTGAAGACCGTGCATCGATTCTTAACAATAGAGCGACCGTGCCAATTTTCGAGTCCCCACTGGGGCAAAATTTGGAGGGGTTCTTACGAACTGAAAACGTTGCTATGCGGGTTCTTACGAACTGAAGATAAACAATAGAAAGTCTCTTAAATATTTTATTCCCGATTTTTACGACCCTCTGAAGGAAAATATCTATTGTTTATCTTCAGTTCGTAAGAACCCCCGTATCAAGGTTTTCAGTTCGTAAGAACTCCTCAAAATTTTGTCCGGCGGGGATTCGAAAATCGGCACGGTCGCTCCATTGTTACTCTCGATGCACGGTTTTCAGTTCGTAAGAACCCTTTTCGATGGAAGTCGGCCTTTAAATTATTAATCATTTTACGTCAGGTTATTAATTTAGGTAATTGGAACGTGTCAATTAAATTAATTAATTAAACTAGATTTAATGTCGGTAGAGTGTCCAATGACGTTTATATTTTATACTTGGTTTGGTATATGAATTTTTTGACGTTCAGACCGAAAATGTGTAAGAAAACGTGACTTAAAAGATCTCTAAATTTTGGGCGCGAAAAGAAAAAAGAAAAATCGCACGTGCTATTCAATTTTAATTTTCAATTTTTGGCGCGAAAAGAAGAAAAATCACACGTGCTATTCAATTTTTGGCGCGAAAAAAAAATCACACGTGCTATTAAATTTTTGGCGCGAAAAGAAAAGAAAAAAAATCACACGTACTATTCAATTTTTGGCGCGAAAAGAAAAAAAGAAATCACACGTGCTATTCAATTTTTGGCGCGAAAAGAAAAAAAATCGCACGTGCTATTTAATTTTTGGCGCGAAAAGAAAAAAAAATCGCACGTGCTATTCAATTTTTGGCGCGAAAAGAAAAAAAAATCGCACGTGCTATTCAATTTTTGGCGCGAAAAGAAAAAAAATCGCACGTGCTATTCAATTTTAATTTCAAATTAGGCTTAACTCGTATGTAGGCCTAGTTCTTGTGATATTTAAACTTTAAAACGTATAGGGGGGCTACGCTATACAATGTTTCTTAAACTCTATGTCTAGACGTTCACGTAGGCGTTTATTCAAGTCACGTTAAACTCTGTGACCCGTGTTAGTCGCCCTAAAATTTCTTTAAAAAAATTTAAAATAATCAGGGTTTATTTTACAACACGTAACTTATGGGTAGAAAAAAAAGTTTGTTTAAAAAGAAGTAAAAAATGAGGTCTCGGACATCCCTATTAAAATTCAACAGGCCGTAACCAAAACCCAGCTTAGCTAATGTTACGAAGAATGTGCAGCAAACTATTTCAATGTGAAATTTGAAAATAAATTACGGTAAACATACAATAAACAAAATTGGTTTTATCGTGAAAACTGGCAATGTTTAAAAGCACAACAAATATATGATATTTGGAGAGAGAGAAAAACAGCATAGTATAATTGAATTTTTAGTTGTTCGAGATTCACGCAAACATTTTGAATTTGTACAAATATAACTAGGATATTTGCAAGACAATAAACTTAACGCTAAGTGACTACTTAAAAGTACAGATACCGGAAGTTGCTTAATCCATCGAATACCAATACCAATACGGTTTACAAAATGTAATCTCAATGTGTATCCCGAGGCGCTAATCACTCACGGTACACTGATTAGGGGGTGTAATAATTTTATCATTGTCAAAGATTACTGTACTTCTGTTAGTACGTAATGAAATATCATACGCTTATTACGTTGAGTGTTTGTCCCCTCGTCGTTTCCATGCATATTCAGAAGCAAAATTCGAAATTTACAAACAAATACGCTAACCCGTATAAAACCACTTCTAAGCCGAAGCAAAAACCGGATTGCATGAATTTATTTAATCCCTCTTGAATAAAGAATTAACATCTAA
>JAEQBA010002128.1:0-65815 GCA_019434445.1 Phalangium opilio
ACCTCGTGGTGTAAATGGTATCAATCTTCCTATTCTGAAACTATGTATTGAACTCCAAATCTTACATTTTCTTTCTTACTTCCAAATTAATTTGAAGTCCTTATGCAAATTCTTTCTAAATATTCAGATAACTTCTCCGTGTTTCGCGCGTGTGTAACTTATATAACTGACGACGATAACGTTCTTACCATGAGAAAAGCCTTCGTCTCCTGGCAGTTGGCACGATTATTATGATTTCAATGCTTACTTTTTCCGGAAACAATAAACACGTTAGTCTTGGTAAGAAAAGTGTCCATCAGATTGAAGGGAAGGTCAAACGACGAGTCTTATCTATATAAATATAAACAGACACACACACTTTCTTCTTCTTGTAATCTTTAAAAGGTCATTTTCTGGGCCTTTCTGCTTAAATTAAGGAGGGGGAGGTATAGGACCAATACCATACGCATCTTTCTCGGACCCTTGTTTAACTAGAAATCCGCGTTACAGAACTACACAGCGTTGTAAGAAGTACAACGCTCTCGTATGATTACACTCAATACATTTCTTATTCGTAAATAAACTGCATCGCTGCGCCGACACTCAACGGCGAAACCAAGACGATTCATGTTTTTAAGGTTGTTGGAAACTTGCTCCCGAATGAAGTTTATTATAGACTTCTGATTATGCTTAAGCAAAGCTGAATTTTAACCCTAATTCATAAATTGTACCTTAGTGATACGATCGGTGTTGAATAGTCACGAACACATTTTTCCACCACATCCTCAAACGTTTCTCGTTAAATAATAATCTAAGCTTTGTCTATGAAGGGATTTCCACACTAAGCCTGTGGCTTGTTTACAGGTGGGTTCCTTCCTTTACATTGCATAGAGGGGTGGTGGCTAGCCCCTATGCCACAGCTAGCCTACAGCGCCCTATACTAACAAATACCGTTAACCTCTGCAAGTTTTGATGGAAAGGAGAAACAGGGTTAGACCGCGGAGGAAAACTCCTCTTAACAAGCGGGGAGAGAACTTGCAAACTCTACGCAGAAGGATGTGTTCCCAGACTTTCACCGGGTGCCACAGTCCGGGATCGAACCCGGGATCCTCTTGTTGCTAGGCGAAAGCGCTAACCGCTACGCCACCCCACCGCAAGAGCACTGTAAAATAAAGATGAATGACTTTTTTTTGTCGATTCTTGAGGTTTTAATTTGGTGATGGGCTACAAACGGCTCTTGGAAGTTTTATTTTCTTGTCATGATATTTCGTTACGTTGATGATTCAAGTATAATGTTAATAAACCTTATATCATGTTACTGGGTTAAATGCTGTTTGAACCTAACCTTCGCAATTAGCGATGGACGTCATTAAATGATGTTTAATAAAACAACTTGAAGTAGAAAACATTTTGCAAACAGGTTCTGTTTTTTGAAAAATAATCGGATAAGATTGCACTGTTGACCTTCACTTTAATGAAAGCTTTTCGAAGTGACACTAATATAGTAAATGATTCATTACAGACGCACGTCTCATTGAGAAGAATTGCAAATTTGTTGAGTCGCGGGGAAAGCAAGGATTACGTGGAGCATATAGCAAGCGACACAGAAGATGGTAAGTCAGTTACACGACTAAATGAGAAGCAAATTTAACGTCAAATGGATTTATGGGTAAAGATACAAACGTGAACTTGAACGGAAGGAAAAAAGAGAATAGAAGAAATATTAAGCCTACAGTTGATCGTGCAAACAAGCTGCCCCAGCAGAAAGGACACTCGTGCGGGATATGTAAGATAATAAAAATTTAAACAATAGGGGCTAAAAAAGCGAGCATTAGATAAAAATTTCTTTGCTAGACGCCATACCTCCAGTTGTGAGAGTCTAATAGATATTAAAGTAGAACTCGCAGCAGACAACTCCTTCTAAAGACTTAAGCTATCCACTAGCACCATGCCTAAACCACCGCACGCCACCATCCTTAACCCACCGCACCAACGCGTGCTTCGGAGGAGGCGGAGTCTATTTATCCTTTTTTGCGGCTTTAACTAGAGTTCGTTCTGGTGGGGTCACCAAATAAGTGTTTACTTTAAAAAATCGAAATCGGAATGATGGGGATGAAAGGCCCGAACACACGGTATTCCTGTCGCCATGCATTGCCAAAGCTATGCTAGAGAGACCTTGAAAACAGGGACCAATACTCGTGCGAGGGGGGATTCTCCCCCGCACGAGTAAAAAGGTTATGCGAATTTAGTTATAGATGCAGCTTAACGTCCCTTTATGAGAGCATGGATATAAATATTCGAACTTATTACATTATTATTTACATATATAGGCCTACATGGTAAGTGTGATATGGCTTTAATGAAAAACCAATGTCCATGTCTTTTGCAAAGACAGTTTCAAACGGCATAATGATATAACCTCGGTAAATCCATAATATTTCGAGCAAGGAGTCGATTATTATCGATACAATTACACAATCATTAATGTTTTTGTATGAAAACTTTAGCAATTGTGATTCAGAAGGGTACGTTTCTTTGGAACGTGGAAGAGCCGGCAGCGGCGTGTCTTCAGGACATCAATTTTAATGTGTCCCGCGGCTCGTTGGTGGCCGTAGTGGGTCCGGTCGGTTGTGGCAAGTCTTCCCTCTTGTCCACCCTGGTTTCCGAAATGCAGAAGATGGAGGGGGAGGTGAGAGTGGCCGGCCGAGTGGGGTACATCACTCAACAAACCTGGATACAAAACACCACACTCAGACAGAATATACTCTTCGTCGATGAACTGGACCGGGAAAGATACGACAGCGTCATACGCGCATGCGCCCTACAACCAGACCTCGACCAGCTACCAGCTGGTGATGAGACCGAGATCGGAGAAAGAGTACGTATTAATGGAGAAGTGAGAACGATCATATGCCCATTGTACGACTCATACGTATTTGGTCTCACGACTTGAAAACCTGAAACACAGCACTGTGCTAATTTACGTGCTGTTTATTATAGGGTGTAAATTTGAGTGGCGGTCAAAAACAAAGGGTCAACGTGGCTAGAGAAATTTATCGAAATGTTGATGTCTATCTCTTGGATGACCCATTGGGGGCAGTGGACTCACACGTGGCCAAACATCTCTTCGACGAAGTCATAGGGGCAAATGGATTACTTCGTAATAAAGTAAAAAGCCTGTAATCCTTAATTTCCCACGAGAGAACTAAGAGTGACATTTCCGAGAAGAGTACTGGTTTAAAGCAATTTACCTTAACATTTGTCCAGAAATCTAAGGAAAGTTTTGTTTTGAGTAATTTTGACATCTTGTCAAATATTGAGCCCAACACAACATTTATCCATAAAGAATTCAAGTTCTTTGAGTACCAGCTAGTCAGAAAATAAAATTTTTACTGGCAGTTTGTATATTGGCGACTTAAAGTTTTTGAAAACTGCTAAGTGTATAATTTCGAAAGATGATCAGAATATCCTGGCGTAGTAAGCCAATGACTATTGTAGTAAACGAACATAAATCTTGATCTTTCACCCTTTGGTTTAGCCTGTTTGTGTATTCTCGTTGCTTAACCAGTTCCTCCTCAAACAGACCAGAGTTTTGGTGACGCACAACTTGAGCTTCATACGAGAGGTAGACGAGGTCTTCTTCATGAACAATGGCAGAATCATCGAGAGGGGAACCTATAACGAAATCATGAGCCGTCAAGGAATGGCTAGAGATTATTTCGCGCATCACATGAACGACGATGACAAACTTGAAGCGTCGTGAGTAAACGGAGGCTTATGTACATATTAGCAAAAGCGGATTATGCTTCACACATAAAGTACGTAAGTCCCACTTTTCCATAGCTTTGACCATGGATTTCATGATATTCCCGAAGTAAAAACTAAGCAGACGAACCAAAAGGTTTTTAACCAATCATGAGCCCCTAACCATAGATAACCTCTTTAATGCCAGACCAGTAGGCGACGGCTATTACTATTTTCTTGCATGGGACCTCGACTCGACCTCGCCGTCGACATAACCGGGAGGCCTGGAAGGCGAATTTGCGGTACCGTTCCGTAGTCGTTATAAAATATTAAACGTTTTAAAGCTCAAGTTTCGAAATGTTTTGAGACATTTACTTAGTCTTCAACTAAATATGATAAGATTTTCTTTAAATTTCAACAGAAAAATAGCTCTGCGAATAAAATTAGACACGAAAACTACACTAAGCCTTGGCTAGATATCAGAGGCTGAGGCCGAGCGGCGCATCTCGAGCTGCCTGCGGCCGGGCTTGCCGTAACGGCGAGAACAGAAAAATACCTCGTTAAAAATCAGATGCACGGCGTCTTAAATAGGCCAAGCAAAAGCTACCCAGATTGATAGGATCTTCGTGCCTTACTCCCAAATAATCTTTCGTATTGTGAATAGTTTTAACTAAAGAATATTTCAGACACTCTACTCAATATTTATACTAGTTCCCTAATTTCATCAGAAAAATAGCTCTGCGAATAATAATAGACTCTAAAACTACACTAGGCCTTGTCTAGGTAACAGCGGTATCCCGATTCCCGAGCCGCCGGTGGCTGAGCTCGCCGTAACCGCGAGAACAGAAAACATTCCTCGTAAAAACAGATGCACGGCGTCTTAAATAGTCCAAGCAAAAGCTAGACAGATTGATAACATTTAACGCCTTACTCCCAAATAATCTTTGGTATTGTGAACAGTTTTATCTAAAGAATATTTTAGATACCCTACTCAGTCTTTATAGTAGTTCTCGAATTTAGGTACGTGGTAAATCGGTTCTTTAGGCGGAAGGATCCGATGGATCCGAAGGAGCCGCGTTACTGAACTATTTCCCTCCGCGTAAGGGGAGGTTCTTTCCTAGGAGCTTAGAGAATATCGTGTAGCTCCCCAAGGCACATGTTATGTACTTCATGTGTAAAGCCTAATCGGCTTCTGATATTAGTCACAAAATTTGCCGTGCGCAAAGTGCCCCACGGTTTTTACCTCTCCGAGAGAAACTGGATGTCTCTGTGCGTGTATCTGTCTGTTACGGCGTTCGCAATTGGCAAATCGCAGTTGTGTCGCTAGGGTTAGAAATTTGAGGCGCCTAATCTACGCAAGCTCTAATGGACCCAGAGTTATGAGCCTCGAAAGTTGAGTGTAATGTTAATCATATGCAAAGAATGTTTATGAGCATTTTGCTTTATTACTCAGCCGCTGTTTGCTGTAACCCCAAGGTCTTTGTATCTTTGAACGGGGATAAATACGACTAGGCCTACGACATGCTCAAAGCAAATCCCCGTATTTCAAATAGAACCAGAGTTATGAGCCTCTAAAGTTGAGTGTAATGTTGATCCTATGAAGAGAATATTCATGAAAATTTTCTAATTTACTCGGCTCATGTTTGCTGTAACACCAAGTTCTTAGCCACATCGTATGATAAACATCTACGATGTGGGTCTTAGTTTGACGTGCCCTGTTGTCGGTGGCGGTGGCGTTGTGAAAGAGTACCGCCTTCGGCAGTATAAAGTTTTTCGTTCGTCATTGAAGGGAGAGTGAATGGGACAGAATTTGAGTGTATTTTAAAAGAATGGGGATTATAATATTAAGTTTAAGCATTGCGGATTATAATATTAAGTTTTAAACATTGCATTTAATTGTACTAGTAAGGTCAAGATCTCATTCACGTAAAGAGAGAACGTTCGAGTCAGTCTAATCCGCTTCCATGAAATCAGAGTTATCTTTTTTTTTTCTGGGAGGGGCCTAGTTTAAGTCGGTATAACCATAGCCCACTCGATCCGCGCTCCCAGACGCTGCGCTGCTCGCGCTATAGCTATAGCGAGAGCAGCTTGCGTCGTGACGCGCTGCGACTCGAGAGTCGGCCTAGGCAAGAAGTCGAAAGAAACTATGGACAACAATGTTAAGTATTAGTATACGATTCAGATTATCAACATCGGATCGGCCTAGTGGTCGGCATTTGGATAGGATAATATCTGTTTGTTTTATCTTTATTCATAATTTGAAATTATCCACGGGAAGTCTATGTTTAAGGCAATGTAATCACGAATAATTATCTGATTATTATTCATGGATAACTGATTATTCAAAATTCTGTGGATTATCTTGTCCAAACGCCTTATTAAAAATATATTTTTTATCAATCGGGTCAGGGACAGACAAAAATAACGTGGTATTATATTAAAATATTGCTATCTACCTGAAGTTTCAAATGTAAGCCTTGGTTGTTCTGGCACTTAAGGAAAATAATAGTGGCCTTTCCTTGTTATAATAATCGAATAACTATTGTCTATTTCACTATTTACTATTCGGTCTATATTTATATCGACATAACCAGCACTATCAACTGTTGCTCTAATAAACATTTCTACTAATTCTGGAGTCAGTCTCCCTCACATCGAGATCAAGAACGACAATTACGATAAATAATGAATGGATAGTCCCACCAGGCGGTGTTAGTGTATCGATTAAATGGCGGGAATTTTTTTAGGGAGGAGCCTAGGTAGTACTTGATGGTAGCGAAGATGAAGGTAAACTCGAACGTTCTCTCTTTACGTGAATGAGATCTTGGTAAGGTACATTGTGAATTGTGTTGTACGTTTGCTCGATATATTTAAAGCGAGATAGAGGATAATGGTTTTGCCTAAATTTAAATGGAAGGTTTCATACTGCCTTATTTACACCATTTTAAACCCCTATTTACCACAAGTCCCTATTTATTTATCACATTTCAAGCCCCTGTTCACACCATGGCAAAATCGTTTTTAACCCCATCTCAAGTCCTTATTTACTCCATTTACCCATTTCAAGTCCCTTTTTCACCCCATTTGAAAACCACCATTGACCGGTTTTATAGAGCTGGTTTAAACCGGTTTAAACCACGTTGAAAAGTTCACCGAAAAATCCGCATTTTTCCAAAAAAATGTATATATAATTCTTAAAACATTAACATGAAACATAAAATAAAAGAAACTATTTTAGTTAAGAAAATGTTTTAAAAACGAAACGCAAACATTTAAGGAATTATACTTCTCTGTTCAATGTTTAGATATCTATTAGTCTTTACTAGTTTTTCGGTTTTTTCATAACCTAACCGTTTCTTAAATTGGTCCAAACCATGTCCAAACACGTCCGTATGTAGAAATCAATCTTTCGATACCCGCAGAACTAGCTGGGCAAGACACAAGTGATGAAACAAAATGACAAAAAATCAGCTATAAGTTTTGAATTTTCAGTTTCCGTGTCTTTCGTCTCTTTAAGCTGGATTCCCACTCGGCAGAAAACACGACGGAAACTCGGCGTTTAGGGCTCGACGTAAAAAATTTGGCGTCGACCCCGACGGAACTTCGGTTTCGTCGGACAGAATCGCGGTTCTATTTTTTCGGTCGTGTTCGGCGTTACGCCGGTGTCTCAGCCAATGAAATTACCCCACTGACTACGTCATAAATTTTAAGAGCGCAGGCATACGCGTCGAGATAGATTGATAGCCGCCATTTTTTTGTGGTTAACCAAGGCTTATCGTTATCGGAAACATGCAACCAAGAAACAAAAATGAAAATAATGAAAGTAAACAGAGATTGGATGTCAATAAGGAAGACTTTACTGAGAAGGTTAGAAAATATCCCTTCTTGTACGATCTAAGCGACAAGGGGACAAAGATACCAATTCAGAGTGTGAAAGAGATATTGAGGAAAAAACTCAAATCTGTCACGTGACCCAAAAATATCTACTGCCAAACTCAAAATTCAGTCGTAGTGTGAACGGTCTACCGCCGGACGCCGGCGTAAGTTAAAATTTCTACCGCCGGCTGTGTAATTTCCGCCGGTTTTTTTCGGTCAAGTGGGAATCTAGCTTTACTTGCTAATATAAGCCACCACTTACGTGGCTTAATAGTTTCAACAATCTTTTGTTTAAATATAGTGACAGGATAAAAATCACTATGTGTAATTTTGAACGCCATTACAGCCGGCAAGAGGGTTCATAGTGTTCAGAGAACCAATTTTTCAGCAATTTTCTCCTCTTTAGAGGTTAAACGCTGACTGTTATAACGGTGAGCCAACAAATTAAAAAAAAGCCGCATTATTCAAATAAAATTAGGTTAAAACTAACAAAAAAACCGATACTATTGGTTTTTTTTCTGGAAAAAACTGGATTTTTGCTAACCCTGGACATTATGATTAAACACCCCATTTCAGGACCATATGCCTGATTTACAGGAATATTTATAGTCGTGTTCAGTGAAACTTCACTACCTTTCCTATTGTGTATGTATACGTTGTAGCAAAAGTAATATAAGAAACCTCCCTACGGGAGGAAAGTGTACAAAGGCGAATTATTCTCGATACATCCTCGTACCGCGAATGTCCCCGAGCACTTATACGGCCGTAAACAAAGTTTAAAAAATAGGGCTGGGCCGCGTAGAGCGTAGGAATACATTCTCTGATCTCGCGATTGCGTCGGCTGCTTAAGCGATTGCGTCGGCTGCTTAAGTTTGTCAATTTCACAAACTCATTGTAATTTTAAACTTTTCCAATGAAATAATTCATGCAGTATTTTTAGATTTTGATGATAATCAATCATTAATAGACAGGCAGTTACTAGATTATAGGATTTTCATAGGTCTTTGCATAAAATTTTAATTAAATCCTTACCTAGCCAAGGTATATGACTAACACTATACATAGATAGATTTTAAAATGGTGTTATTATCTATCTCGAAATTTTATTCTTGTATTCATAATTTTCATCATCTTCAAACTAGATTTATGTTTCGAAATAAACGTATGTGAATTTTTATTAGTAAAATCAGGAATCATCTGTTTCTTACGACAGACGGCTAAGCAGACTACACTAGTTTGAAGCGCTTTTTCCTCTTTCCTTTTCCAACGACCATATCGAAGGACTACCGTACCTTGTCCATGAGCAATAGTGTCTGAATATGGTATTTGGCGGTTCGAGGATGTCTCGCGTGTTTTAACGTTATGCCTATGGCGTCTTGTATACTTCCCTCCCGTAGGGAGGTTTCTTATATTACTTCTGGTTGTAGGCTTTCCTGTTATATCAAGCCCGAATAAATACGACTACAACAAGTTAATGGTGTTAAAATTATCCAAATTAAATCTCTTGGGTTACAACTAGTGAAGTCAGATTGTTGTTAATAAAGAGCATGTTTTACTTTTTAGAGCATCGATTTGGTGGGGTAGTGGAAACGGTATAAGACCGCGGAATGAAAGTCGTTGGTCAGTATAACCCGAATTTATGTTAATAATGTATAACATTATTTTGAATTATTACCATATCCATCATATTCGGTCATTTCTAGAGAATAACGGTTGGAATTATAATGAAAAAGAGAAATTTGTTTTATAATTAGCAATCGGTAGCATCACCGGCTTTACAAAATATGTTTATTTCCATTGAGGTCCTTGCATGACAAACGCGGGTCCTTTCCAAAAAATTCTGTATAAGACTTGAAATGGGGTAAATTGGAACTTGAAATGGGGTAACTAAAGACTTGAAATGGGGTAACTAAAGACTTGAAATGGGGTAACTAAAGACTTGAAATGGGGTAAATACGAACTTGAAATAGGGTAAATAGGAACTTGAAATATGGTAAATAGGAACTTATAATAGGGTAAATAGGAACTTGAAATATGGTAAATAGGAATTTGAAATATAATAAATAGGAACTTGAAATATGGTAAAAAGGAACTTGAAATATGGTAAATAGGAACTTGAAATATGGTAAATAGGAACTTGAAATATGTTAAATAGGAACTTGAAATAAGGCAAATAGGAACTTGAAATTGGGTAAATGCGGTATTAAAATGTGGTGCATAGAGGTTTGAAATGGTATAAATAGGGTTTTGAAATGCGGTGAATATAGGCTTGAATTGATATGTAATCTCGGGCTTGAAATTTGCTAAATAGGGACTTGAAATGGGGGCTTAAATTGAGCTGAATAGGGGTTTGAAATGGGATAGATAGGAGCTTGAAATGGTGTAAATGGCTTTATTTACACCACAATAGTGGTGCTAAATATAGTAATATTAAACATTTGCTTCACTGCATTTGGTTTAGTAATGTGACATACGTGGGGTAACTTTGCCTACTTTAAACACCATTAAATTATGAAGTAAAACAAAAATTTGGGAAGATTCCCTGAAAAAGATGTTAAAAAGCACTATAAATAATTGCAAATAGTATTTTAAGTAAGGTTACTTGATCACAAAAATCGTGTTGGAGTACATAATAAATGGTGTAGTTTTTGGAACCATTTTTCTTTAGAGAGTACGTTTTTCTTCATTTTCAAGCCTTTTTCCACATTCGTCGCAATGAAGTTTTTCCGTTCTCCTTTATATTTTCCTCCATATAATTGCCCATTTCTTTGTCCTGTTTCCCGTAAGCGTCTCTAGTGCAATTGTGCTTACATAGATTGCTCGAATATTGAGTCGTTTGAACTGATTCTTCCAAATGTGTTATTTTGCATAAAGTTAAATACTGAAGTGGAAGAATTTCATACTGCATCCAAAGGAAAAGGATCGGACGCGGCTGAGGCGAAATTGATGACCAAAGAGACGCTAGAAGAAGGAAATGTATGTACATACTGTTTAATTGAAAAAAGGAGTATGAACTGGAGACGAAGCCACTTTTATTCGTTTCTTGATAATTAACACGTTCTCTAGTCATTTCGGCTTGTAATAATGTTTTTTTTTGCATTTGCAGATTTCCCTATCACAATATAAACACTATTTTAAAGCCTATGGGATAATATGGTGTGCTATTTTCGCTGTAATTGTTGTCAGTGCTGCATTCTTTAATTTGGCGTCCGTGTACTGGCTGTCGCTGTGGTGCGCGGACACCAAAGCAAATCTAATAGAAAACCCAGACTTAAAAATAACCCGTATAGCGGTGTTTGTTGTTTTATGTCTAATCTTCTCCATTATGGTATCGGTCTTTTCAATTATCAACTTGTTTCGCAACCTAACAGCAGCAAACTGTCTACATGGTAAAATGCTCGACAGCGTATCTCGCTCTCCCATGTCCTTCTTCGACACAACCCCCATAGGAAGGATACTCAATCGTTTCTCCCAAGATATCGACGCCGTTGACCAGCAATTACCCCCAGCGTTAAGACTTACCGTTTTCGGATTAACATTTGTAATTCTTTCGTCGTTGGACAATGCAATTTTTTTGCCATTATTCCTTATTGCCTGCGTTGTTGTTACTTTTGGATACATTTTACTTCAGGTAGGAACTCGACTTTACTTTTTCTTACAAACAATTACGCATTATAACTCGACCCTGAAAGTTTTGCGGATATTCGTAAGAAAATCGTATTCGGTTTGACCTGTAGGAGAGTCATGCGCTGAGAAGAATGACATTTTAAATCATTTCGCGTAAGCGTCCAATAACAAAAAGCAATTAAACTAATCAAAATGTAAAAGGGAATGAGAGTTATTGGAATAGGCCTTGATATTACGGGAGTAGTAAGATGTGTTCTCTTCCCAGTATTCCCCGCGAGCAGATGTTAAACCTTCGGTAGATTCGATTAATAAGGTCGTGAGGTCACTGAAATTTGTACATTTGGTGACGAGTGGTTGATTGATGTAAAGTCACCATCTGCGGACAAGGGCTAGTCGGCGCTGATGTAAAGTCACCATCTGCGGACAAGGGCTAGTCGGCGCTGAATAAGACTGCTCTGTCCCGCCGACAACTCCTTTATGCTCTTAAATTTATCGTTTAAACGGTTGGTTTATAGTAAACCCGATTAAATAAAATTCGAAATAATGTAATGAGAACTTGCACATATCCGCCTACATCGCATAGAGTCCGCGAACCAGTCGGTCTAAAGCTAGAAACGCAATCCACTTGGATGTGCTGAAGCTACCACAGTATAATATCATTCACTGTTAAACTTGGCCAAAGTGAAACTCTTCCTTCGGAAATAAATATTACACCTGAAAAACAAAACGCAACTAACTATAAGTGATATATTATATTAAAATACGTATCTGAAATGGACGTAGGAGCGGAAGTATTTGGGTTCCTGGGGCCAATATAAGGCGAAACTGTTCTATGACATTTTGTCGTACGCCAACCCATTTGGAAGTTACTTGAACCTAACACTTGCTAGTTTGCATAAATCACAGCATGTTGACTTCGTCTAAAACAGTAGGAATTAAGTTCAAGATAGGATGATTATTGCAAATTAGTGGTTGCCAGCTAAAAGAAAAAAAGCCTCATAGCCATAGAGTTAATAGTAAATTTTTAAAGAGTAGAAAGTTGTACAGTTGGTGACTCATAAAAGAACATCAATGTAAAACAACATGTTACGATTTAGTGTGTTGAAACAACTGACCGATACTAACGGTAAACTGACAGCGATAAGTAGCGCAAACTAATAAGGAACACCGACATTTTGCTTCATTCTTCAAACAATCGAAAGGTTGCATTTAGTTTAAAGATTAGGTTAATGTTGCAACTTATCGAAATCGGTATTCGTGAATAAATGTTAGTGGGCGAATGTTTGGGATGGGATGTTGGGCAACGCCTGTTAAAACTGAGCAGTAAAATGCAAAATTTGTAAAATTTAATTCTTATAAAAATCAACAAATAATGATGAAACCTAAATGTTGAAAATGAATTAAAATTTTTTATGGTTCAAAGTGACCAAAAAAGGGAACATTCCTTTCTCCAAAAAATTACAGTGAGGGAGTAATGGCGTTTTTCTTGGGGCCTCACCCGAAACTTCACCCGTAACAAATTCGGTACGCTATGTTGAATAGCGTACGGTACTTACGAGTGGGCTTCATGAAACCTAGCATTCCTTCTCAAGGTCACACACTACTAACTTGTTCAAGAAAGGGTTGAAAGGCTCGTGATTGGCCTACACTGATTACGAGGTACCACCAAAAGTAATAGCAGAGAAAAATTTTAAGAAGAAATTTTCGTTCTTAACCTTGGAACCGAACGGATGACCGCTAATAAAACTAAAGA
Organism: Phalangium opilio; assembly: GCA_019434445.1. Classification (NCBI taxonomy): domain Eukaryota; kingdom Metazoa; phylum Arthropoda; class Arachnida; order Opiliones; family Phalangiidae; genus Phalangium; species Phalangium opilio. The sequence goes on from JAEQBA010002128.1 coordinate 12,980, forward strand.
AAATTTGAGAAAAAACCAAAAGTGGAGGGTTAACTTAAAACTAAGAAAAAACTTCGCAAATAAATTAATAAACGATTAAACCTTAGTAAATTTGCAGACCACCCTAAAACTTTAGACTAATGACGTTTACTAACTGGTAGCAATCTGCCAGCGTTGAGAACGACAGGAGACATACGTGCAATGCGAGATGCAATGTAATGTACCCATAAGAAAATGTACATTCTTACTCCTTAGAATTATTCTATGAAAATTGCCATTAAAAACGGTAAAAAAGGTACTACTTTTAAAGGTTCAAAGTGTTTTAAAGCATGTAATAAATAATTTGCTAATTTAATGGGAACAAGACGTCGCCGGATATGTAGTCTTGTACACAAACCAAAATGAACGCTTTTGCAACCTTTCATGTTTGAAGAATGAAGCAAAATGTCGGTGTTCCTTATTAGTTTCCGCTAGTTATCGCTGTCAGTTTCCCGTTGGTATCGGTCAGTTGTTTCAACAAACTAATCGTAACATGTTGTTTTACAATGATGTTCGTTATGAGTCACCAACTGTACAACTTTCTACTCCTTAAAAATTTACTCTATGGCTATGAGGCTTGTTTTGTTTTAGCTGGCAACCACTAATTTGCAATAATCATCCTATCTTGAACTTAATTCCTACTGTTTTAGACGAAGTCAACATGCTGTGATTTATGCAAACTAGCAAGGACTAGGTTCAAGTAACTTCCAAATGGGTTGGCGTACGACAAAATGTCATAGAACAGTTTCACCTTATATTGGCCCCAGGAACCCAAATACTTCCGCTCCTACGTCCATTTCAGATACACCCTGTATAATAGGATATATCTTACCGCCTGTGTGTTAACAGTGGCGGCGTGCCAGGATATTCTTTGCTGTAGGCTAAATGTTTTTCACAATTATGGGCCCCCCTTAATTATTGTTAAGAAAATTTAAGTACTCAAATGTTGAAATTGTTTGTGTGTGTTTATTATCTTAACTCAAAGCCAGCAAGTACGATGACGACGAAATTTTTATAGCCACAATTTTTGTAACCGTCCAAAAACTACGTCACACAAAAAAGCATTTTCTGATCCCCGTCCCCACTAATCACGTTTGGTCACGTTTTCTCAGATCCCTACCCTAAAAACCACGTCATATTTTTAACCCACCCTCTAACACACTATGATTTGTCTTAGTTTACAAATCTAATTTATTTAATTTGAAACCCCCTTTTTTGAAAGACCTAGCGTCTATTCCGTTTAGCCTCTGATTGAGCTTCAGAAATTTTATATCTAGATGTGTTTTTCTATAAGCTTCAAAACATTTTCCATATAGCTTAGTTAAAGGGACACACTTTGTAGGTTTCGACAATGTTACACGAAAACCTTAGCCTAATTTAGCTTGGGATTCAGATTAAAAATGTGCGAAGGAAACGAAACCTTTTAAATTGGAATGGAGGATCACTTCATTTACTGGTTTGGAAACGAATACCGTCTCCGTTGAAAGGGTTGACGAATACTGCCATTTGAATCCAGAGGCTGAGTGGGAGAAACCAGAATCTCATCCGCCAGCCGACTGGCCGCAACGAGGAGAAATCGTATTTCGTGACTACAGCACCAGATATCGAGAAGGCTTGGATTTGGTTTTAAAGGACATAGATGTCAGGATCGAGGCCGGGGAGAAGGTGGGCGTAGTGGGGCGGACAGGCGCCGGAAAGTCGTCGTTGACGCTGGCACTCTTCCGCCTGATCGAGGGGGTGCGTGGTCAGATCGTCATAGACGGAGTGCCAGTGGAGGGATTGGGCTTGTCCGATTTGAGATCGCGGCTTACCATCATCCCCCAAGAGCCCGTCCTCTTCTCGGGCACGCTCAGACTTAATCTAGATCCCTTCGGTCAACAAGATGGCCAGCGATTGTGGGCCGCCCTGGAACACTCGCACCTGAAGCCCTTTGTGGCGTCACTGGAGCAGGGACTGGATCACCCTGTGACCGAAGGAGGACAGAATCTGAGCGTCGGACAGCGTCAGTTGGTCTGCTTGGCTCGTGCCTTATTAAGGAATACCAAAATCCTTATCTTGGACGAAGCGACGGCCTCAGTCGACATGGACACCGACGATCTCATTCAAGAGACCATCAAGAAGGAATTTGCCAACTCTACCATCATCACCATCGCGCACAGAATAAACACCATCGTGGACTACGACAAGTTAGTTTACCTTTTAAACACGCTTACTGGAATGATTCTTTAATTCGTCTCTTAACTCCTCATAGAGTGATGGTTCTCGATCAGGGTCGTATTGTGGAATTCGACTCTCCACATGCCCTTTTGAAGAATGAACAATCAATGTTCTACGATTTGGCCAAAGATGCTAACGTACTCTAGATCACTTTTATTCTACGTAGGTTATCTACTAATAGTTCGTAGACACGTTGTATATTGGATTTGTTTTACTGTAATTCTTAATGGGCGCCACTGGAGGCTTGCGGGCGCTTTGGCTTTGCTAGAAATAAAAGCAAGTGATCTTTAAATTATCACCTAAGAATCGTTACTCCATACAGAATACCAATGTAAAACGGAACTACATTTCAAAACCTTAATTTACATATATAATTTTTTTAACAAGCAACATAATAGTAAATATGAAGCATTCAACAGTTGAAAAATAGAAACTTTTCTTTGAATTCAGTTTTATTTCATTGCCTTAAATAAACCATGACAACCCAAGAATGGCAATATTAAACAATTTTTTGTCAATTTTGACATACGTTTGTTTGATAACTCCAATAGTTCTGAATCTTAAAGGCGGATATTGCAAATAATTTCAAAATAAAAATAATTTAATAAATTGAATAAAATTGTGTTATAAACGTCTTTAAAAGAACGCTACACCTGAAGAGCTACGTTTTGTCTCCAAAATAAATAAAATATGTTAAACTTCTGAAGTTTTATTCATCTTTATTATAGCATTTACAAATAGAAATTTAAAATATTTATAAAAAAAATAAGGTATACTGATCTAATGTTCATTATTTTCATGGTAATGTTTAATAAGCCTAGGATTCATCGTCAGATAACTTAGTTTTCGCTTATGAATAAGTTAGAACTGTGTGTGAACGCGATCCGGAAATTTTTGAAAACGTTTGCTCCTATTTGCCGACTGCTAACGCCGTGACAGACACACAGACACGTCCAACGTACTACCTCTACGTGACGTCATCGTCATTTCGAGAGATAAAAATCGTTGAACTTGTAATTATGGGTATTATTTTTAGTGTAGAACACATGCGTATAGCAAAGTTATTAGCGCAAAGGATTTTACTTCTACACAGACACAGCTTGCTCCATAAAGCCGAAAACATCCAAGGCTTTAACAACAGAGAATTTAAAATTAATTCGATTTGAGATTCATTTATATAAATAATATTAAATTTAAAATAGTTCGACAAATAGTTTGACGCTTGGCTGCTATTTTGGGAGACTGAGGAGCCTTAATTTTTCCATTATCCTAAATAAGAACATTTGTGCTCCGAAATGTTCAAATGGTCAATCAAAAAGTCATCACTCCCAAAAGGTTTGCGTAAATAATCCTCAATAATATCTGTACTGTCCTGGTACTGATAATTTACATCCTTGAGACGGTTTGCTTCGTTTTCTAAGACATAACGGTTCTTTCGTCGATTTGATATGAAGGCTGCGATTCATTTAAGGGTTTGAAAATCTTTAAAAAAAAAAAGAGATTATTAAGTACATTTTACTGTGTTATCTGCGATTTCCTATTTCTCACAGAGGCTTCTTTTTCTTTGAGATGTAAACAAGTATTTATCGCCTGACGTCTCGTATTTTCAGCTCTAATGTAGACACATTCGTTTTCAGAACCACTTGTGTTACACGGACGAGACTAGTTTAAGATCTAAGCGTCGGATTTTAATAACTGTATTTGGTTTTTTGGAAAACGTTGAAAAATCTAATACAGATCGTCGTATGAAAGGTCCCAAGAATCTTGTTTAATTTAAAATGGGTTCGTTCATTTTGGAGGACTTTTGCGAATCTCCATTTTGGGTACGTTTCATGTTTTTATTACGTTTACCGCAGGGCTCTGATAATAACATTTAAAAGCTTTAAAATAGGGTAGAAATATTCAACACTTTTGTTGAATTATGAAGTGTTTATTTTTGTTAAGCAGGATGCTAATTTGACCTGGTACACTGATAATCCGGATTTTACACCGTGTTTTCAAAAGACAGTTTTAGTTTGGGTGCCATGTGGAATATTATGGTTGTTTCTTCCGTTGGAGGTTTATGCGATAGCCAGGTCTCCACGGAGAAGCCTTTGCTATTCCTATCTAGTCATTGCGAAAAGTGTAAGTATTTCTATACTCAATTAGCACCTTTGTAGGACGCGAAATGCATGCTCATCTGCCAAAGCAGGATCGAAAAGCCGGGAAGAACAGTCGTTTGACATTGAGGTTTAGGTCGCAGAGTGAAGTTATGTGTAATTCTCCAGAAATTGAGAGAAGTTTTAAAAGCAAAAGTAATTATATACTAGCTTGTGGTCCCTAGATATTATAAATTTAGAGAAGTAAATTTATAGAAGAAGGAATTACCGTTAACAATTTTTGCACTGTAAAACATAGCACTTCGAGGGGATAGTCACTGAAATTTTAAATGAAGTAAATTTTTTGAAGTAAGGGTACTTTCACTAAAAAAAAGTAACTTTTGATTTACCTCTTGGTTCAAGAGAAATAGTATGTCTCAAAGGGAGGGTGAAGTGGAAAACCAAGTGATTTTCTTATCGATTCTTCTTCATATTATAAGACAAGTCTGCCTAGTGAAACATCCAGGAAATATCTCCGAATGGTTTTTAAATTAAAAAAAGGTTTAAATTTTATAGCCAATTTGAAATAAGGATCCCTGTCTAATCGCGTAACGCGCTGCCTTTTTGTTAACAAAATATGATAATCGTGGTGCGTGGTGTAGAGCGAGCAAATGGAATTATTTTATCAGGAAGGCAGGGCGTTATGCGAGTGGTCAGAGGTCCTTATCTAAAATTATCCTTAAAGTCTGAACCTAATTTGAATTTTGAAATCCTGAATATTTCACTACGCAGACTGGTCTCATAATTTGTGGAAGAATCGATAAAATCACTTGATTTTCCACTTCATCCCCCCTTTAATAAGAGATGTAGTATGAGAACGATGTGGCTTTAACACGGGTCTTGACCATCTTGTTCTTTTCGAAACTGATGGAACTTCGTAGAATGTTCATAGAATATAGCTGCTACTTCTTACCTTGTCGTTTCAGTTCTTCACTTTGTTACTGGCCGTAATTGCCGTTTTAAAATTTGGAAAACAAATTTATTATGGCAATTTTCAAGTCGTTGACAATTTGGCGGTCGTCCTCCAATTCGGAACATTTGTAAGACAATATGTTAAATTCATCTCGAGAGCTCTACATCTTATGAAATAAACTGAGATTTCGTGTTTCAGATCCTGGCGTTATTTCTCACCATTTATGGCCGAGTGGGTGGTCCGGTTTTGTCGGGAATTCTCACCTTGTATTGGTTTCTCTTAACACTAGCGGAAACGATTACGATGAGGTCCACGATCACAAAATACTATTTCCAAGTAAGTGACAATGTTTTTCCATTTTTAGCTAGATGTGGTTATGTCGGTACGCGACAATTTGGTCTCGCCGTTATGGTCTCGCCGATTTGGTTTTGGGACAAATTGGTCTCGGGACAATTGGGTCTCGAGACGATTGGGTCTTGGAGCAAATGGGTCTCGCGACAGTTTGGTCCACGAACAATTTATTAGCAATAATAGAAATATTTTGGAAAAGGTGGCAGCTAACTAATAGGAGAATATTTTGGAAAAGGTGGCAGCTAACTATTAGGAGAATATTTTGGAAAAGGTGGCAGCTAATTAGTAGGAGAATGTTTTTTAAAAGGTTGCAGCTAATTATTAGGAGAATGTTTTTTAAAAGGTTGCAGCTAATTATTAGGAGAATGTTTTTTAAAAGGTGGCAGCTAATTAATAGGAGAATATTTAGGAAAAGGTGGCAACGAATTATTGGAACCATTGTTTTGGAAAAGGTGGCAACGAATTATTGGGACCATTGCTTTGGAAAAGGAGGCAACTAATTAGGTAACCAAATAGTCCCGAGACCAAATAATCACGATACCAAATAGTCCCGAGACCAAATAATCACGATACCAAATAGTCCCGAGACCAAAAAATCACGAGACCCAATAGTACCGAGACCGTAAAATCACGAGACCAAATAATCACGATACCAAATAGTCCCGAGACCAAATAATCACGATACGAAATAGTACCGAGACCAAAAAATCACGAGACCTAATAGTACCCAGACAAAAATCCCGAGACGTAAAAATCAAGGGACCAAAAAGTCACGAGACCAAATCAGCGAGACCAAATAATCACGATACCAAATAGTCCCGAGACCAAATAATCACGATACGAAATAGTCCTGGGACCAAAAAAATCACGAGACCTAATAGTACCGAGACCAAAAATCCCGAGAGCAAAAAATCAAGGGACCAAAAGGTCACGAGACCAAATGGTCCCAAGACCAAATCGGTGAGACCAATTAGTCCCAAGACCAAATCAGCGAGACCAAATGGCTAGATCATATTTTCCTGTTCCGGGTTATGTATATCCTGTGTAGCCTTGGCGCTGATGGTGTGTCTGTCGTCTATTTAGGTTACACAAAAAACCAGTGTGGCTTGCCACAAAATAAGGCAAGATCCGTTATCACCACCGACCTTGTATTGTGAAAGAGTTTAAAATGGTGGTATTAGTTGGATAGGCAGAAAGAAGTTTACAGGTCTCTGGTTATGCAAGGATCAGCTACCAGCTCTAATATTGGGATATATAGAACATTGGCTTTGTTATGTTGTGGAAATCCTCAAGTTTGGATTTAATTTTATGGAAAACTGTATATCGAAGCCGATTTTTTGGAGAGTGTTTATAGGTCTAGTCAAAATGTTTTGTTTCAAACTCCGATTTTCCGGTTTGCACGGTACAGTAGATAGAATTGGAGATTTATTTTCAGGCGTAGAGGGCACTATTTATAAAGGCTGGGTTTCTGTTATTTATATACAGTTGTCATTTAAACGTTTCCTCACTCTTGAATACATTTTTAGTGGCAACAGCTTTTTAGCTAAGAGACTGATAGACTAAGACTATTACGATTATGATCTAAGCGTGTGTTTTAGGTTTGTATAAATATTGATTGGGAAGAGTTTTAAATATAATCCTTTGATTAAGCGCGTGGGCATTAGAACCTAAAGTAATCCAATCGTTGGACGTTTTGTACATTATCTTAGCGAGTTCGAGAATTGTTTTATCTCAGCGCGTACAAATCTAACACTTCCCTCCTCACCACAACTAGCTAATACGGAAATCTTGATGTACGTGACTAGCATAATAGTATTGTTAAAATATAAAAAATTTGAAATTTTTCAGAACGACGAAGATGATTATTATGAGTTAGTAATTCAGTCGGTAATTTACCCTCTAGTAGTGGTTACCCTCGTATTACACACACTGACTGACACTGCGCAGCACTACGGGAAAAATACGTATTCAATGGAAAACCAATCGGTAATATTCCAAACATTTTTACCACAAGTTTTAGTAGATAAGTTCGATACTATTTACCAAGAAATATTTGATTAGTTCTCGCTCCCATTTTAGTTAAGTGTAGTGCACATTGTATCTCTTGTATATACAATAAAAAAATGTTGACGTCTTAATGTTATGGAACACAATATCTTTAACCAAAAGATTATTTTCTAACTTAAAGAGATCAAGGGAAGATGATGCATCGTTTTCTTCTCGCGTTGTTCATTCATGGCTTACCAGGTAAATTTGCCGTTCTCATGTATGCACTTACTTGAAGAACTTATTTCAAGAAAACAGATTGTAGTTTAATTCTATCTTCCAATTTTTTTATTTAAATTTTCAAACGAATTACAGTGTACTCTGGAAAGGTTGGAAGAAAAACCTGGAGCCATCAGATGTTTTCGAACTGAATGACTCGGAGCGAGCACTAACTGTCTCGCGCCTTTTGGAAAAACACTGGAAACCCCACGCTACGGCCAGAAGTGAAGGCGATAAAATGGAAATGAAAAGATTTTCGGATGAACGAAACGGAACCAAATATCACTTCAAATCCATTGCTTGGTCCTTGTTGAGGACAATCGGGCCTTGCTTAATATTTGGAGTGGTATTTCAAGTTTTGGCCGACATAGTGTCTTTCGCTTGTCCCCTATTGATAGGGTAAATACGTTTACTATTTTGGATACATAGGGACCATCACAAATCAAGAATTAATGCTAAAAGGATAATAAGTTCATACATCGCTTCCAGTTGCTTTTTTTGTAAAAGTCTCAAACGCGGTCAGAAATGTGCAATGTCCTCAGATAGGAACCTTTTTCTATAGTACATATAATGCTAAATTGAAGAACTGATTAAACCGTAGTTGATCTTACAAGCTGTTGGCAACGCTGCAATGAGCTTAAAATTGGGGGAACGGGGAGAAATTTCCATTAGCTCTTAAAGCGTCACGATCGAGTAAAGTAAATAATTCTGTCTTTAGTGCGATTATTGATTACTCGACGAGCGAAGATCCTTTGTGGAAGGGCATTTTCTACGCTTGCCTTTACGGTTTGGCCAGTCTTGCGCAATCTTTGTTGCAAGAAGGCAGCGCCATTTTTCACACCAAACTAGGACTGAGGCTCAAATCTGCCACCATGCACGTTCTATACAAAAAAGTAAGGTAGGGTTGTCGTCATAAAGGGACGCTATTTCATTAATGAGATTCGTCGAAACAGACATTTCGCTTGACGATTAGCGATCGACGTGACCTGACAATGGGCGAAATACTGAACACGATGTACGTGGATACGAACAGATTTCAAGTTCTGTCGCCGCAACTGAGTCTCGTGTGGTCGGTCCCGGTACAAACAGTACTGTGCTTCGCCCTCAAGAACTGGGCTATTCAATCGTAATTCTCGGGCTTAACTATCCGCCTTTTATAAAACATGAGTCCCGGTGTATTTTCGAAATTTTTATATTGCAGGTCTTTCAACAATATAAAAAATCGTAATTGTTAAACAAAGACGAGAAAGAAAACAGTTTTAGGTTAGGTGTTACGACACTGGCGATACTCTTAAAAAACGAGACTAGGTTAGGTACTGGCCTCACAGTAGGGCCAGCTTAAGAAGCCAAAGTGGGGCACTTGGTTTTGTGACATGTTTTATCATTGTTTTGAGAAAAATTAGAGTACTAAATGGATTTGTTTTTGTAAAATCTGTAGTGCAAATTAGATAAACGCGTTTCTGGTGCCCGAAAATCTCTTAGTGAAAAGAGATTATTAAATTTAACAAGAACGTCTATATCTACTGCTTGAATATTATAGCCTCCAAAACTAATTTATTACCTATGCATTTGTACAAATTAAAAACTTTCTTCCCTTTTCAGAAGTTTATAAACCCGTGGAAATGACTTTATATGCAACAACCCTCGCTTAAAGAGGTAAAGTTCTGCATGTGAGAACTTTCCTCCCTATAGGTGATGAAGTTCTCTCAATGCTATGAATATAGCACTAATTGCTAATAATACTGCGGAATGGGGGATAATCAAAATTTAATTAAACAGGAAAACCATACTCGATATTTGTGTTATGCCTCATGAGTGGTCAAAATGAAGCTACTACTTTGTTTTATGTCATCGGTTTTGCTCTAGGAAAAGTACCAGAATTTCTACTACTATCCTACCAAAAAATCTCCCACTCTTAAAGGTGTTACGCGACACTCTTAAAGGTATTACGCGACACTCTTAAAGGTGTGAAGCGACACTCTGAAAGGTGCTATGCTGCACCCTTTAAGGAGTTGCACAACACTAATATGAGAGTAAAAATTCACTTTCAGTGCGATATAAGAGTTAAAAAGGTGTTAAACTGCACCTCTGTTGCACAATTTTATACTTATCTTTGCCACCAATTGCTCAAATAAGTGTTATTAAACCCTTTCAGGGGTGTAAATGAACACTTTTAACGGTGTCAAATTTGTACTTTTAAAGGTGTTAAAGCACACTCCATTTTTACCTCTCCGTGTGACGTAGTCCAGGAGAGGTTCTGTAACGGCCGTGTCTGTCTGTCTGTGTGTCTGTCTGTCTGTCTGTCTGTCTGTCCGTTGTTACACCCACGTGACCGCGTTCGCAGTTTGCGTATCGGAGCAAACGTGTTCGCCATTTCCGAACTGCTTTCACAGTCACGGAAATGGCTCCTCTACTTGAGTTCTCACACCACCATCTTCTGGTCTTTGTCCATCCCACACGGACACCAGTCTATTCTTACTGGCTTCTAATCACCACCATCTTCTGTTCTTTGTCAATCCCACATTGACACCAGTCTGCACTTACACTGGCTTCCAACACCACCATCCACTGGTCTTCCGTCTATTCCACATAGACACCAATCTGTATCATTGGCTTCTACTCCATTATCATCGTTTGGTTTTAGGATATACGCGGCGATCAGCTAGGGTTACGAGAAACGTCTAGCCTCCCTAAGGTGGGATCGCCACCAAAGGTTTTCGCAATTGCGCTTTTTCCTTACTATTATAATGGAAACGAATCGTATATATACCCCAAATTTGAAAAAAGCGGGCAAGAGGGTACCCTTCGTTTTAAACGTCAATATTAGCAAAGTTTGAGAAGATAATAGGTATAACTTTATTTTAAACGATTTAACTATTATTAATGTTAATTATTGAAGATTAAAATAATTAAAAAAAAATTATATTTATTTAAATATTAAAGATATACCTCTCGTGCAAAGAGAGAGATTATCATTGCCTCCTATATCTACCAAGGCCCGTGCATGCGATATATTTCCTTCATTGCCTCCTATATCTATCAAGGCCCTGCATTGTGATATATTTTTCAAAACAACAACAAAAATGGGAAACCCCAACTCAGAAACATAATAACGTTTTCATTGGATACTTAAGTTTATATAATCTTCTTGACACGGAGAGGTAATATTTTGGTTTTCCCAACTTGTCTTAGAGTGCAGTAGATCCTAGAAGGCTTAGCGTGTATTCTTGTTTATTACTAGTTACGTAAATAAAATTTCCGTATTAGCTTGGTGTGGTTTGATGCGGCAAGAGCGTGTCAGTTTCGTATGTGCTAATGTATAAGCGGATTCATATTATTTATCTTTTTCGGGATGTTCGAGATATACCAATGGTACCGGTAAAATAAGTTGTTGCCACACCCAGAAAAAAAGGTCTTTTCATCTATCTGTCTTTTCTTTACAATGGTCCCAACATACTTGGTTTTAGGCCCATATATCAAAATTTGAAAATTATAGTGGATCTTGCTTTACTCGGTTTATATCCACGCTTCTTTTTCGTGTACCCGGGGCTACAAACACACACACACACACCCACAAATACGCCAACAGACAAAACACCATCCCAAAGCTAGGTCTGGTTACATTACCACATCTAGCAAAAATTAAAGAAACTACACGTTGAATATTAACTTAAAATGCAATTTAACCACGGGGAGTTCTCCTATCATTTAATTAGCTCGTTTATTAGGTTGAGCTGATGAAACTGAAGGACAAGAGAATGAAAATGATGAGTGAAATCTTGAACGGAATCCGCGTCTTGAAGTTGTACGCCTGGGAGAGATCGTTCCAAAGAAGTATTCTTCAAACCAGGAAAGAAGAAATTGCACTCATGAAGAAACAAGCCCTCTTCCAAGCAATCAACCTCTTTATAGCATGTGCCATACCAATTTTGGTACGAATGTAAATATTTATCATAAAGTATAAGAATTTGCGAGCGCGGTGTACCCGTGTCCTAACGCATTGCTTAGTTATCACCATCGTTAATCTAGACTCGCTCTCGGCCGTAAGCACGACGGAAACTCGAATCTGTTTTCGAATAAGTCACCGATGTCGTATGGTTTTCCACGATATGTCATAGTGAATACCAGTTGAGTTTCCGTCGTCGCGAAATTGAGTCACTCGAGAATTTCCAGAAACGTAAGTTGAGATGGACCGAAGCCTCCGAGATATCTAGGCCCATGCATGTCGATTTTTATGTGGGGAAGTATCCAGTTTCATAGAGGAAATATTTTTACCCTTTGTGTGTACGAGGTGGCGCTTTAATGACCGTTGCGACCGGGGTCTTCCATAAATTATCGATGACATTTTAGGGGCCAATTATAAAACTTTTATGAGAAACAAAGGTTTCACCTTTAAATTAACGTAATTTTTTAGGGGCTATTCACTTTTTATTGAATCTATTGGATAGATTGTATGGACAAAAAATGTAATTATCAGATTTTAACACCGTTGTTTTTTTAGTAAAACAAAACTTCTTGAAGTTGCTAATTCACAGTTTTCATATACCATTAGAGGATTTTTTTACCCCTTCAAAACCTTTCTTTTTTTTAACCTTAACATTTTTATCCTTTAATTCTTTGGAATGATTGTTTAATAAAGGTCTTCGGAAATTTTCAAAAACATTTTTTAACTATCCGCGACCTCGGCTTCACCGCTCTACGTCTATACCTTGCCCTAATATTGTAGCAGTCGACGGGGTCATGAGGCTGAACTTGTTTATTTTACGGTGCTGAAAGCGCCACCAAGCGGGAAAACACGGCAAACTAAATTAGTCAAAAAAATATTCTCGCTTCGCTACATGCATGGGCCTAGATATCTCGGAGGCTCCGGATGGACTGAGAACAAAATTTGACGGGCAAAAATTTTTAAAACAAAGTCTGTCAATCATCTTGTCCTTTCAACTATTTATTGAACTCCAAAAATTACTTTCTCTTTTTCCTTCCATATTAATTTTAAGTCCTTACGTAAATTCTTTCTAAATATTCAGATAACTTCTCCGTGTTTCGCCGTGTACGTATTAACTGACGACGATAACGTTCTTACCATGAGGAAAGGTTTCGTCTCCTGGCAGTTGGCACGATTAGTAATGATCTCAATGATTACTTTTCCGGAAACAATAAACACTTTAGTTTTGGTAAGAATAGTGCCAAGTATATGGTCAAAACATTAATCTTATATTAAATATATTGCTACTATTCTATCCTTTTTCAAAGATCTTTCATTGTAGAAAAAAATAATAAGATAGGATTGCCCTGTTGACCATCCCTAGGCTCCCTTTAATGAAAGTTTTTCGGAGTGATACCAATAAAGCACGGGATTCATTACAGACGCACGTCTCAGTGAGAAGAATTGCAAACTTGTTGAGTCGTGGGGAAAGCAAGGATTACGTGGAGCATATGGCTAGCGACACACAATATGGTAAGTCAGTTGCACGACTGATGAGAAGCTCAAGCAAATTTAACGTCAAATGGATTTATGGGTAAAGATACAAACGTGAAGTAGAACGGAAGAAAAAATAATTGAAGAAATGTTATAATTGATAGTGTAATTGGTTAAAAAAAGGTTGTGTGAATTTTGTTTTAGATTAAGCTTAACGTCCCTTTACGTTATTATTTACATATATCTATGATGAGTTTGTAATATGGCTATAATCAGAAGCTAATAGAAAACTATAAGAAGAAGGTCCGTAGCCAGAAAAGTTACGCAGAGGGGGCAGTATCTTTCTGTGAGGGGGCATGGCAAATGGAATTTTTTTTATTCGCATCCAAAAGAATTAAAAGGGGGCGCTTTGGTTTTTCCAATATGGCGCGATCTAAAGGAAACAGAGCAGACGACTTGGTAGTAGTGATGCCGCGAATATTGATTTTGCCGAATACCGAATATTCGGCCATGCTCTCGGCCGAAGCACCGAATATTCGGCCACCGAATATTCGGGCGTGAGATATGTGCAACTCGCGCGAAACCGGTTATGAGCTGTAACCCGATCCGCCAAATACGTACATCCCCCGCACGGACCGGATTGGGACAGGTCTCATCATGGGAGAAGAAGGGTATGGAATGGTGAGGTGAATAGGCAGACGGCAACGCGAAATGTAGGGTCACGTGGGAAAACTCTCCTCTCCTCTCGGCACCAAAGAGAATAGAGGGGAGGAGTGGAAAGTGGAGGCAAAACCTGTTGCTCTTTTCTACCGCGCATCTTCAATGCGCAGTACCGAGGAATTTCTGTTTGAGACATTAAATGGTATCGTAGGTGGCGCGACTGAGCCGGAAACTCCCTCGTACCACTAGTATAATATAGGGGCAACAATGTAATTTAGCCTTGTGGAGCGGGGGAGCTTCAACTCCTCCCCTATATTCTCTTTGTCGGCACTAGCTGTAACGCGATTACTGCTCTGCGCAGTATTGGCGCGCAAGCAGAGAGAGAGAGATACACTGTTTAGACATGGAAGAACTCGCGTAGTTCTTCCATGGTTTAGATCCGCTCTCTACCGCCTCTGCTACAGCGCGCCTGCGCGGAAGCTTTCAACGTTGCTGATAAACTCGGGAAGGAGGGAATGAAAAGGGGGAAGTTACGATTTTTCAACGCGCTCTCTTTAACACTATAGAACCCGTCTATAGCATCTTTAGGTTTTCGGTTAATTTGAGAGTAGATCATGTCACTATATGCTTCTTTTATTCATCACAACTTACCACTGGTAGATTATAAATATTAAAGTAAAAATTGTTATTGAAATAAATAATTTTCGAGTAATTTTCCCGTTTTTTTCCTTCATGATTGGAGATTCGGTATTCGGCCGAATATTACGAAATATTCGGCCGAATACCGAATACGAAAAAAATGGCCGAATAGGCCGAATACCGAATAGTAACCGAATATTCGTGGCATCACTACTTGGTAGACTATTAGGCGCAAATCTCAGGGAGTGAAAGTAAAGTCAGATATTAACTAATTTATTATTACGTAAACACTCTTTTACTTGTGTTTTAAATTACAAAAATGGTTACTTATTGCTGTGTTTACGGATGTAAAAACAATGGCACCATGAAAGGTATGCGGTTTCATCGTTTTCCTTCAAAACTACCGAAATTAGCCAAGGCTTGGGAAGTTACCTTGAAAATGGGAATGAATAAATGTAAAGTGTCAGCTAGTTGCGGAATTTTGAAACAACACCGAGGTATCAGTTGAAAAACCTAAGTGTTTAAAATGCAAGATAAAGACCTATTCTCACTACAAAGGGACCAATACTGTAAAAGTATGTGTTTGTGTAGCTCCATCCGGTGTGACCACCATGGTAAGCAAAGCATATGGGGGAAAGTCATCAGATAAACAAATCACTGAAGAATGCGGGGTCCTAGAACGATACATACCATACGTAGACGCTATAATGGTAGACAAAGGGTTCGCTATTGAAGATCTTTGTAGTGAAAGAGGGCTCAAACTAATTAGGCCACCTTTTCTTAAACGTAAAGCTAAAGGTCAAAAAAATAAAAAAGGGAACAATTCCCTAGAGAAGATGCTTTCCTTACGTCAAAAATTGCGTGTGCTAGGGTACATGTTGAGCGCACAATCCAGAGACTAAAAACGTTTAACATTTTCCACAAAAGACTACCGTGGGATTTATTACCGTTTATCAATAAGATGTTCGTTGTAACCAGCGCTGTAGTAAATTTGTCAGCAGCTATTTTGGCTGACAACAAACTTTAATATCACCACTATTTTAATATCACAACTATTTTAATACTTCAATTCCATGTATTTCTTTAACAAATATTTGAAATAAACTGATTGCAATTTAACTAAGAGCTTAGGAACAAATTCTTTGTCAATAGGAACTTCAATAATTAAACAATCCTCACTTTGTTTTGAATACAGGACTAGGTGACCTACTGAGAGGCCTAATATTACTAGATTTAGTTGAATTTGTCCATAATATTTGTGCTTAGGTTTTAATTTCAAGGTTTCTTCCTTATGGTTTAAAACTTTCAAGGGCCAAGGCTCATTGCTTAACTTATTTTTATTTATTTTATTTACCATCTTCAGAATAGAAAGTTGGGTTATTTATTTCCTTGGCCATTATCTTGCTTTACAATGGAAAGATTACAAATTATTATCAGGGAAAAAACTAATTTTTGGATAGATTTTACTCACGTCACATCCCATACAACAGCCCGAAGAGTACACAACAGTATTTTTTGGTTTCCTTTAGATCGTAGTTCTACTTTTTCGCCGCTAGGGGAGCTATAGTATCTTTTGGTTGCGAATAGAATAACATAAATATCAAAATGTCAGACATAAATATTTCCGCAGGTATTACATTATTGACACTCATTTAACACTTGAAAATCAAACTTTTTTTAAAAAGTTTAAATAAAAATAAATTGTTAATAAACAATTCTAAATCTAAATTTCTAGTCAGATCTTTTTCGTAGGCTAGGGAGGTTAAGTTTCACTTTCTTTCAAGTGACATAGCTCGTCGTTAAAGTGAAAATACGCGAGTAGGGCAGGAAAAGCTTGCCTCGCAACTTCACAAGTCGCTGTTGTGGCGTCAAATGTAAGTCTGTACCCCGAGGGGTGGGTCATTCATGAACTCCCGTACGCTACCCGTGAAATCCAACTTAAGAAATCCGAAATCAATGCTGATTTCGAAATCAAATAAAAAATCCGAAATCAGCAACGAAATCACAAAACATCAAAGAAATCATAAAATCAGGAAAAAAACACAAAATCAACAAAGAAATCACGAAATCAACATAAAAATCACGAAATCAGAAGCGAAATCACAAAATCAGTAAAGAAATCGTGAAATCCATTACATAATTTACGAAATCCAAAACCCAAAGAAATCACAAAATCCGACGAAATCAACATAAAAATCACGAAATCAGAAGCGAAATCACAAAATCAGTAAAGAAATCGTGAAATCGATTACAAAATTCACGAAATCCAAAATCCAAAGAAATCACAAAATCCGACGAAATCAACATAAAAATCACGAAATCAGAAGCGAAATCACAAAATCAGTAAAGAAATCGTGAAATACATTACAAAATTCACGAAATCCAAAATCCAAAGAAATCACAAAATCCGACGAAATCAACATAAAAATCACGAAATCAGAAGCGAAATCACAAAATCAGTAAAGAAATCAAGGGGAAAATCTCAAAATCTGAGGAAATCAGGGGAAATATCGCAAAATCCGTCGAAATCACGGGAAAAATAGCAAAATCCGACGGAATCACTGGAAAAATCTCAAAATTCGATGAAATTCATTGGATTTTATCGAATTCTGAAATCAAACGAAATCCGACGAAATCAAACGGAATCCGAAGAAATCAAATTGGATTTCAAAATTCCGAACACTTTTTCCAAAACGTCCGACCTCTCGCTGTACCCCGACATAATATTTTGGTCCTGGATGACAAAACCAACGATGTATATCAAGGATAACGACAAAAAGCTATTCCAGTGTATCAGGGATACATATCAAAAGTGAATTTAAAACATACAAATGAATCAGGGATATATCAAGTAAAAAAATTCAAGTGTATCAGGAATATACACAGGTAAAGACAATAAAGTCTAAAATATGTTGATATACATTCAAAATAATTTGTGTACCAAAATTAAAATATTCATTACAGGTGCAAAGTTTGATAAGGGGGCATTGGAAAATTTTGAGGGGGCATTTAGGGGCAAACCGAAATCTTATTTGAGGGGGCAGGATATATTTTTGAGGGGGCATTGCCCCCTGGTGCCCCTTCCCGTGGCTACGGGACTGATAAGAAGTCTCTAAAATCGGGGTATGCGTAAGCACTAAGCCGTCTATTCTGCACTACTTGATTACAATTTCCCCATCCCTGCGCGGATGCGTTTTTTAGGGACAAAAATAGTTCTGTTGATTTCTATGGCGTAGTCTGTTGTAAGTTTCCAACACTGGGTGCGTGCAATCGCAAATAGTTTTGATGACGTACTGCATTTGGGCTTTCTCATTTTTGATTGGCTGCCTAGTAAAGGAGGGTGAGGGGAAGATACTCGCTCTACAGATTACACGGCGTCTACAGCTAAAGCTAAGGAAGGCCCGATCTCAGAGACTTCTTATAGTTTTCTATTAGCTTCTGCTATAATGAAATACCTTCGACCTTAGTTTTTTAGCCAATTTGCGTGTCTTTTGCAAAGTTATTTTGGGTTGTAATTTTTGAGCTACCCTCAAGTTTCAAGCAAGGAGTCGCTAAGCATAGATAAAATGATAGAATCATACACAATTTTAAATGAAAGTTTTAGCAATTGAGATTCAAAAGGGAACCTTTCGTTGGAACCCGGAAGAGGTGGCAGCGGTGTGTCTTCAGGACATCAATTTGAAAGTGTCCCGCGGCTCGTTGGTGGCCGTGGTGGGTCCGGTCGGTTGTGGCAAGTCTTCTCTCTTGTCCGCTCTGGTTTCCGAGATGAAGAAGATGGAAGGAAAGGTGAGAGTGGCCGGCAGAGTGGGATACGTCACTCAACAGCCCTGGATACAAAACACCTCACTCAGACAGAATATACTCTTCTTCGATGAACTGGACCGGGAAAGATACGACAGCGTCATACGCGCATGCGCCCTACAACCAGATCTCGACCAGCTACCAGCTGGCGACGAGACGGAGATCGGAGAAAGAGTATGTATCAATAGAGAAGTGATAGCGATCATATTCCCAATGTACGCCTCATGCGTATTTGGTCTCACGTCTTGAAAACGAGAAACGGAGATCGGAGAAAGAGTAGGTATCAATGGAACAATAAGAGCAATGTGCCCAATGTACGCATGGTTGGTCGTTAACCGGGAAGATAAGGATCCCCTCTTGAAAACGAAAAACCCAGCACTCTACTAATTTACATGCTGTTTATTATAGGGTATAAATTTGAGTGGTGGTCAAAAACAAAGGGTGAACTTGGCCAGAGAAGTTTATCGAAATGTTGATGTATATCTCTTGGATGACCCATTGGGGGCAGTTGACTCACACGTGGCCAAACATCTCTTCGACGAAGTCATAGGAACGAATGGATTACTTCATAACAAAGTAAAAACCTTGTAATCCTATATTTCCCATAAGAGCTCAAAGAGTGACATTTCCAAGAAGAATTTTGGTTTAAAGCAATTTACCTAAGTATTTGCAGATTAAGCTAAAAGGATTAAATTCGTGGTAATCTTTGAAAAAGTTGCCATGAAAGTCTAAAATAAACGTCGTAAACATCAACGCACATTTTTACCTCTCCGAGTGACGTATGTCACGGAGAGGTTCTAATTTCGACGTGTCTGTCTGTCAGTCTGTTGTTATTGACTTACATCCCAGGGGACCGCGTTCGCAGTTTTCAAATCGGAGCAAACGTTTTCCCAAATTTCGGACCGGAAATTTGGAAAATTGTATTCCACTTACAATGCCTATTACTCCATTGTCTGTCTAACACCCCTATCATCCGATCTTTTGTCCATCCCACATGGACACCACTCTGTACTTAATGGCTTCGAAACACCACCATCATCATCCGGTCTTTTGTCCATCCCACATGGACACTAGTCTGTACGTACTGGCTTCTACACCACCATCATCCGGTCTTTCGTCCATCCCAAATGGACACCAGTCTGTACTTACTGGCTTCTATCTCCATCATCATCGTTAAGGTTAAGACATACGCGGCGATCGGCTAGGGTTACGAGAAACGTCGCCTCGCAATGGCGGGGCTTCCACCAAAGGTTATTTTGGTTTTCCAACTTGTTGAAAGCTTATAAGTGTATAATTTCGAAAGGTGATCAAAATATCCTGGCGTAGTAAGCCAATGATTGACTAACATAGTACACGCACATAAAGTTTGATCTCTCACCCTTCAAGTTGAGCCTGTTTGTGTAATATTCTCGTTGCTTAACCAGTTACTCCTCAAACAGACCAGAGTTTTGGTGACGCACAACTTGAGCTTCATCCGAGAGGTGGACGAGATCTTCTTCATGAACAATGGCAGAATCATCGAAAGAGGAGCCTACCACGAAATCATGAGTCGTCAAGGAATGGCTAGAGATTATTTCGCGCAACACATGAACGACGGTGACAAAGTTGAAGCGTCGTAAGTAAACGGAGGCTATAATTACATGTATAAGTATTGTGAACAAAGTCCAACATCGCTAGAAAGGTTTAAATCATAAATTTGCCATGAGCTAATGCCCTAGTGTTTTACCTCTCCGAGTGACGTTTCGGAGAGGTATTACACTGGAGTGTCTGTGTGTGTCTGTCTATTACCAGTGCTTTTCGGGACCGTCCATAAACTACGTCACGCAAAAAAATGGCATTTTCTGACCTCCCCCTCGTCGCCCAGATCACGCTTCGTCACGTTTTCTAACACCCCTCCCCTGAAAACCACGTCACATTTCTTTAACCCCCCCCCCAACGAACGATGATTTGCCTTAATTTACCAATTCAATTTGATTGATTTAAAGAGATTCTTTTTTAGGCATGATATGGATTCCACTCAGAAATGTTTTGCTCGACTTGAACTTTAATGTCTGGATATGCTTTTTTAAAACCTTCCAAAATATTTCCATAAAGGTTAGTTAAAGGGCACACTTCATAGTTTTCGACATTGTCACTTGAAAACCTTAGGCTAATCGAGCTTAGGATTCAGATTTTAAAAAATGTGCGAAAGAAACGAAACCATTTAAATCAAATGGAGGATCCGATTGATCCTCGCTAATGCTAGTGGCGAAAAAACAGTGACATTTGAGAGTTTAAGCTGACACTACATTTAGCAGTCCTTATGCGTATACGTCTAAGCTAGTTCTGCAGTGAACGGGTCTCTTTATTTTAAATGCGCTGTTTAAATTGGCTACACGTACTAGTAAGTAGGAGATCATTGCTTACAGTTTCTACTATTTAAGCGATGGTGGAACAAAAATTTGGTTAAATTATTGCAAAGGTCGTTCTCACGGTGGACTTTGAAACGTGATATTTTTTATTCTATAACAAAAGGGTCAACCGACCTCTTACTGACTTCGAAATAAAATTAATTTTAATTGTGACGTCACGCATCGTAGGACCCCTCCCTCCCCCCTCGTCACGGACCATCACAAACTTACAAACCCCCTCCCCCCCATAAGAGTGTGACGTAGTTTATGGACGGTCCCTTCTTTGTGTACTAACGGCATGAAGAGTAAAAGTAATGTTAGCACATATATCTAAACAACTTTAAATTTAAATATCGGGTCAGTCAGCGGATTTCCTTTTCAAGAAAGAGTGTAGTAAATCCCATGATTTGCTGATGTCCGAAGTTTAAAACTTGAACCCTGTTTGCAGTCATTTGGTGCTACTTTCAAAAGTTACCAATAGGGTTTATGTTGCATTATCTTAAATTTCAACACACGTTGCAATGAAGTTTTTCCCGTCCTTCTTTATAACTTCCATCAAATTATTATGCATTTCTTTGTCATGATTGGGCGGTATGCTATCGATTGGGCGTGTTTTCAAAACATCATTGTCCAAAACGGCTTTTTCATAAACGCGTTTGCCATTATAGCCATTTCTCGTTTTAGCGTATTTTGATTACAGCGTTTATATCTTGAGCGTTGTTTCGCATAGTTGAAGGTATAAGTATTAGAGCTCGGCATTATCTATACATTATCCACGTTATTTTATCTATAATCCAGAATTATCAACAGAAGTTGTATATTAAAATTAATATTGATTTCAGCTTTAAGTTTAAATTTTAATGGTTGTCCAACAAACAGTTTCGTGGTCTAGTGTGTTAATGCGTTTTAATGTTTGGTAGGGATGGGTTATTTGAACTCCAATAGTATTCGGTTGGGTTTTGTGATTTGAGCCCAAATTTATAATGTCAGGTTAGTAGTAGTATTTAACCATTTGAACGTCAGTGGCGCGCTGTGGCGCGGTGCCAGCGTCAGTGGCGCGTTGTGGCGCGGTGCCAGCGTCAGTGGCGCGCCGTGGCGCGGTGGTAGCATTCTAATTTGCGCCAATTTCTATTTATATCGACGCCATAAGTTTTTGGTGTTTGTACATTCTTATCAGTAGTATTTTTCGTGAATAAAATGCTATATGCTCTTATCTGTCATTTGATGAAAAATTCCTCAGCGCCACGATTGTTGGAGTTTGCACTTTTTATCAGTAGTTCTTTATAAGCTACGCAGTTTTCACTCATATCTTCTGCGTTTAAAGTAGAAGGCATCTTATCGCAGGAGACAATTCGTACCCCTTATCTTATCAACGCAAAATGTTTAATTCTCTTAACACTAAATTCGAACTTATAGGTATGCGTATTTTTCTTAAATCAATCTGAAATATTACATTTGTGTATTAATTATCAAGAAGAAGAAATTGAAGTAATTATATTTATACGCAAAGATATATTGATACAAATACCTACGGCATTGTTTGATCACTGATTGACTAAAAATATTTATTCGACTCGTATCTTACAAGCTACACAATTCACGGAGTAAATATATCTCGATCGTCGCTCAAATAAACATGAAGGAGCAAAGGTTATTATAGATAGTCGGCTAAGATCCTCTCGGTGTTGTTGTTTTACATATAAAGTGCATGTTTGAACCTATAAAAGAACCATACCTAAAACTGTAACTGAAACTAGAACGGGCACCAAGTAAGATAAGATAAGAGATCATATAAATATGGGAGAACATAGTTCGAGTATCATTGTCTCTACTCCTCTTAAAGAGTAAAGATCGTTTTTTATAACTAGTTAAAATGTTTATTTGTGATATTTGTGATGCGAAGTTCTCCAGGAATCGTGACGTCAATAGGCATAAGCAGGCAAAACACGCGAAAGTTAGCTTCCCATGTTTGGTTTGCAACAAATGTTTCTCTAGACGTGACGCGTTAAAGCGCCATAAACTGAGTCACGACCCACGAAACTCTCCAAACAAACGCCCTGCGTCCGAAGAACTACCGTCAACGCCCACCCCGCCCAAAGTTCCACGTCTTTCACCAGCAAGTGATCCAACCAATCTAGCGACCTGGAATAAGGAGACCCTTGATAGCCAGAATAAATTAGAGGATTCGGTTTTCGATCTGGAAAATCCCATGTATACGATGTCCAACCAGGAAATTCAGGACATACATAACATAATGGACCGCGTGGAGGAGGTTGAAGACGCAGTTTTACCCGAAATCAGCCCACCTGAATCAGAACCCACCGACACACTAGAGGAAATGGAGGCTTTAAATCACGCCATTTTTTGCGCTCGAATAACCCCGACGTTGACAGAAACTGACCCGGAAGTATACATTACCCGCCATAGGACTATAATCGAAAAGTACTTACGTGAAAAACTATCGAAAGACCAAGGAATTAAGTGGTATTTAACTGTCCGAGCGCGCTACACTCGCGAACTAGCAAATACCGACCAGGAAGTTGAGTACTTGGCCTACCACCGGAGTCTTACACACCAAACTCTAACGGCGGATGATATTCCGCGACAGATGGATTTGTGTGTTCAAGCCATAAAACGGTTAATGGAGGAATTCCAGAAACGGGGCAGCGGATGGGTTTTAGATAAGATACTATTCCTACAAGTGAATATCATCACTTATTTACCTTTAGTAGGTGGGTCATACATGGAACTTCCTAAAGAACTTGTGGCTAAGAAAGCCATTCTAAATATTAAAAACACTGACAATCGGTGCTTTTTATGGTGTATACTCGCACATCTACATCCTGTATCTGCTAAAGATAACCCGAATCGTGTTCAAAAATATTTACAGTACCAGAATGAACTTGATTTAACTGGAATATCTTTACCTTTTGAATTGAATGTAAAACGTTTGCAGGATTTTGAACGTAAAAATAACCTTTCAATTAACATTTTCTGCTATGAGAAGGGTATTTTTCCGAGATACATCAGTTCGAACAAGGTGGATAAGCCCCGACAAGTAGACCTTCTACTGCAAACACGAGGGGAAAGACGACACTACTGTCTGATACGCAGTTTAAGTCGTCTGCTGAACAACTTTTCAAAGGAGGGGCATACTACATACTATTGTCGTTATTGTCTCCACCGTTTCGTGGGACAGAATGCTCAAAGTAACCGCGATAAGCATATCAAAGATTGTAGCTTACACGGCCCCCAAAAAGTAGCTATGCCCGTGGATGAACCAGTGTGCGAATTCAAGAAATATGGGTGGCACCAAAAAGTGAAATACGTTATCTACGCCGATTTCGAAACTATTCTTCCCAAAGTGCAGACGTGTATGCCCGACTCGAATCTTTCGTCTACAACGAAACTCTCGCACCATATATCATGCGGCTTCAGTTACGTAATAGTCGGTCCAGACGGTGTACCTTCTAAACCCGTGACTTACAGAGGTCTAGACGCCACGGAGAAGTTTTTGGACAATCTTATAGAGGATAAACAAAACCTACTTGAAAAAATCGCTGAGAATGTACCCATGGCACTCTCTTCTGGAGAAGAGAGAGTTTTTGCAAACGCAACCACGTGCTACGTGTGTGGGAACACCTTCACCGCTAAAGATTACAAGGTCCGTGACCATGACCACACTTCAGGAGCATTCAGGGGTGCAGCTCATAATTCATGTAACCTGAAATTAAAACCGCCAAAGTACATCCCCGTGTTCATCCATAACCTCTCGCATTATGATTCTCACGTTATTATGGAGAAAATTGGATTAGTGAAGGACCATCGAATAGATTGCATTCCGTCAAACTCTGAGACGTATATCTCGTTCAGTCTGGGTAAATTACGCTTCCTCGATACCATCCGATTTATGCCAGCTTCCCTGGAAGTTCTTGCGAACAACCTGGCCAAAGGCGGTATGGACAAGTTTACCTGTATGAAATCTGTCTACAAACCCGATGAAGTATCGCTGCTGTTGCGTAAGCAGGTCTACCCATACGATTATATGGACAAAGTCGAGAAGTTTAACGAGACAGAGTTACCGCCAAAGGATGCTTTTTTCAATTCACTAACGGACGAGGATATCTCAGACGAAGATTATCAACATGCGAGGAGCGTGTGGGAAAAGTTTCATATCAGAAATCTGGGCGAATACCATGACTTGTACGTTCAATCAGACGTCCTACTTTTGGCGGACATTTTTGAAAACTTTAGAAGCATGTGTATGGATTACTACAAGCTAGACTGTGCGCACGCCTTCACCGGACCAGGATTTGCCTGGGAGAGCGCGTTGTCAATGACAAAAGTGAAACTAGATTTGCTGTTGGATCCAGACATGCATTTGTTTATCGAGAAAGGGATAAGGGGCGGAGTCTCTATGATTAGTCATAGATTAGCCGAGGCAAACAACAAATATCTGACGGAATCCTACGACCCATCCAAACCCAGCTCCTTCATTACATATTTAGACTGTAACAATCTTTATGGTACAGTCATGTGCGACAAGTTACCGATGAAGGGATTCCGATGGATAGAACCTTGTCCTAATTTTACGCAAGAGGTGATTCTACCCCACCCAGACGACGGTGATACAGGCTACATACTAGAGGTCGATTTAGAGTACCCGGAACATTTACACGACGAGCACAATTGTTACCCTTTGGCCCCCGAGAGACGAGTTATAACTACAGATGAACTGTCAGAATACTCCAAGGATCAACTGAAGGAGCTAGGAATTCCGGAGAGGGATAGCTTTCCTAAGCTTGTGCCTAGCTTGTATAAGAAGGAAAAGTACGTGATCCACTACAGGAATCTTAAGTACTATGTCTCCAAGGGGATGAAAATCAGCATGGTTCATCGTATCATGACCTTCAAACAGGGGGCGTGGTTGAAGCCGTTCATCGAATTCAACACGGAGAAGCGCAAGATGGCCGTCAACGACTTTGAACGCGAATTTTTCAAGCTTTTAAACAATTCGGTCTTTGGGAAGACCATGGAAAATCTACGTAACCGCATTGATTTCAGTTTAGTCCAGTCGCCCGAACAAGCCATAAAGAAGGCTAGTTCGCCAACATTTCAACGCTTCACCGTCTTCAAGAATGAATTGGTAGGAATACATCGAACAAAAAAGTCCCTCACTCTCAATAGACCCATCTTCACCGGTTTCGCGATATTGGACCTCTCCAAACTCCTCATGTACCGTTTCCACTACGAGGCAATTAAACCTAAATACGGAGACGCCGCGAAGCTTCTTTTCACGGACACGGATTCCCTGACGTACCATATCCAAACTGACGACATCTACCAGGACTTTGCGGAGAACAAGGAATTGTACGACTTTTCCGGCTACCCTACAGTTCCTTATCATGCTGATAAGGATGTAAACAAGAAGCTCTTGGAAATCGGAAATCAGTCAACTTGACGGGACACCAATCCAGGAATTCGTCGGTCTTAGACCGAAAATGTACAGCATATTGTCCGCGAAGGGGGAAAAGAAAACGGCAAAGGGCATTTGCCGCAGAGAAGTGAAGAGAAAAGTACGCCACGCCCAAACTGTGAAATTCTACTGAAGCGAAACTGAACGGTAGAAGAAACTTAAGAGAATCTGTGCACCTTTGAACGGAAACTGTGAAACTTTGAACGGAAACTGTGAAACTCTGAACGGAAACTGTGAAACTCTGAACGGAAACTGTGAAACTTTGAACGGAAACTGTGAAACTCTGAACGGAAACTGTGATACTTTTAACGGAAACTGTGAAACTTTGAACGGAAACTGCGAAACTTTGAACGGAAGGGGGTGCCTCTCCCCTCCTCGGACATGAAAAATGAAAAAGAGTAGGAAAAATTTGGAGAAGAATACTTTAACATAATTATATTTTTTTTATTTTCAACAACATTCAAAAATTTATAAAAAAGAAAAAAATAGCATGTTAATACATATTTACATATACAAATTTACACGAAAGATAAAATTTTGTAGTGAAGGAAGAAAATTTCAACTTTTTATTTTTACATAAATTTTAAATTAATTTGATATTTTGTAGTGGCCGTGAGCCAAAGTGGTAATCCCGTCAATTATGTACCGTTTGTCATCGCATGGATTGAGGCAGAGTTTGCTCTGTCTCACGGTAAAAAGTTCATGTTTGCTGCTGATGATTCTCTTAATTTCTTCTACCGTCAGCTTTCGCTTCAGTAGACATTCTCGGTATTGGGCGTGGCGTACTTTTTTCTTCACTACTCTGCGGCAAATGCCCTTTGCCGTTTTCTTTTCCCCCTTCGCGGACAATATGCTGTACATTTTCGGTCTAAGACCGACGAATTCCTGGATTGGTGTCCCGTCAAGTTCATCTTTGAACTTTCCAAGAACCTTCTTGTTGACATCGCTGTACAGAGGGTGGTCTTTAGGGTAGCCGGAAAAGTCGTACAATTCCTTGTTCTCCGCAAAGTCCTGGTAGATGTCGTCAGTTTGGATATGGTACGTCAGGGAATCCGTGTCCGTGAAAAGAAGCTTCGCGGCGTCTCCGTATTTAGGTTTAATTGCCTCGTAGTGGAAACGGTACATGAGGAGTTTGGAGAGGTCCAATATCGCGAAACCGGTGAAGATGGGTCTATTGAGAGTGAGGGACTTTTTTGTTCGATGTATTCCTACCAATTCATTCTTGAAGACGGTGAAGCGTTGAAATGTTGGCGAACTAGCCTTCTTTATGGCTTGTTCGGGCGACTGGACTAAACTGAAATCAATGCGGTTACGTAGATTTTCCATGGTCTTCCCAAAGACCGAATTGTTTAAAAGCTTGAAAAATTCGCGTTCAAAGTCGTTGACGGCCATCTTGCGCTTCTCCGTGTTGAATTCGATGAACGGCTTCAACCACGCCCCCTGTTTGAAGGTCATGATACGATGAACCATGCTGATTTTCATCCCCTTGGAGACATAGTACTTAAGATTCCTGTAGTGGATCACGTACTTTTCCTTCTTATACAAGCTAGGCACAAGCTTAGGAAAGCTATCCCTCTCCGGAATTCCTAGCTCCTTCAGTTGATCCTTGGAGTATTCTGACAGTTCATCTGTAGTTATAACTCGTCTCTCGGGGGCCAAAGGGTAACAATTGTGCTCGTCGTGTAAATGTTCCGGGTACTCTAAATCGACCTCTAGTATGTAGCCTGTATCACCGTCGTCTGGGTGGGGTAGAATCACCTCTTGCGTAAAATTAGGACAAGGTTCTATCCATCGGAATCCCTTCATCGGTAACTTGTCGCACATGACTGTACCATAAAGATTGTTACAGTCTAAATATGTAATGAAGGAGCTGGGTTTGGATGGGTCGTAGGATTCCGTCAGATATTTGTTGTTTGCCTCGGCTAATCTATGACTAATCATAGAGACTCCGCCCCTTATCCCTTTCTCGATAAACAAATGCATGTCTGGATCCAACAGCAAATCTAGTTTCACTTTTGTCATTGACAACGCGCTCTCCCAGGCAAATCCTGGTCCGGTGAAGGCGTGCGCACAGTCTAGCTTGTAGTAATCCATACACATGCTTCTAAAGTTTTCAAAAATGTCCGCCAAAAGTAGGACGTCTGATTGAACGTACAAGTCATGGTATTCGCCCAGATTTCTGATATGAAACTTTTCCCACACGCTCCTCGCATGTTGATAATCTTCGTCTGAGATATCCTCGTCCGTTAGTGAATTGAAAAAAGCATCCTTTGGCGGTAACTCTGTCTCGTTAAACTTCTCGACTTTGTCCATATAATCGTATGGGTAGACCTGCTTACGCAACAGCAGCGATACTTCATCGGGTTTGTAGACAGATTTCATACAGGTAAACTTGTCCATACCGCCTTTGGCCAGGTTGTTCGCAAGAACTTCCAGGGAAGCTGGCATAAATCGGATGGTATCGAGGAAGCGTAATTTACCCAGACTGAACGAGATATACGTCTCAGAGTTTGACGGAATGCAATCTATTCGATGGTCCTTCACTAATCCAATTTTCTCCATAATAACGTGAGAATCATAATGCGAGAGGTTATGGATGAACACGGGGATGTACTTTGGCGGTTTTAATTTCAGGTTACATGAATTATGAGCTGCACCCCTGAATGCTCCTGAAGTGTGGTCATGGTCACGGACCTTGTAATCTTTAGCGGTGAAGGTGTTCCCACACACGTAGCACGTGGTTGCGTTTGCAAAAACTCTCTCTTCTCCAGAAGAGAGTGCCATGGGTACATTCTCAGCGATTTTTTCAAGTAGGTTTTGTTTATCCTCTATAAGATTGTCCAAAAACTTCTCCGTGGCGTCTAGACCTCTGTAAGTCACGGGTTTAGAAGGTACACCGTCTGGACCGACTATTACGTAACTGAAGCCGCATGATATATGGTGCGAGAGTTTCGTTGTAGACGAAAGATTCGAGTCGGGCATACACGTCTGCACTTTGGGAAGAATAGTTTCGAAATCGGCGTAGATAACGTATTTCACTTTTTGGTGCCACCCATATTTCTTGAATTCGCACACTGGTTCATCCACGGGCATAGCTACTTTTTGGGGGCCGTGTAAGCTACAATCTTTGATATGCTTATCGCGGTTACTTTGAGCATTCTGTCCCACGAAACGGTGGAGACAATAACGACAATAGTATGTAGTATGCCCCTCCTTTGAAAAGTTGTTCAGCAGACGACTTAAACTGCGTATCAGACAGTAGTGTCGTCTTTCCCCTCGTGTTTGCAGTAGAAGGTCTACTTGTCGGGGCTTATCCACCTTGTTCGAACTGATGTATCTCGGAAAAATACCCTTCTCATAGCAGAAAATGTTAATTGAAAGGTTATTTTTACGTTCAAAATCCTGCAAACGTTTTACATTCAATTCAAAAGGTAAAGATATTCCAGTTAAATCAAGTTCATTCTGGTACTGTAAATATTTTTGAACACGATTCGGGTTATCTTTAGCAGATACAGGATGTAGATGTGCGAGTATACACCATAAAAAGCACCGATTGTCAGTGTTTTTAATATTTAGAATGGCTTTCTTAGCCACAAGTTCTTTAGGAAGTTCCATGTATGACCCACCTACTAAAGGTAAATAAGTGATGATATTCACTTGTAGGAATAGTATCTTATCTAAAACCCATCCGCTGCCCCGTTTCTGGAATTCCTCCATTAACCGTTTTATGGCTTGAACACACAAATCCATCTGTCGCGGAATATCATCCGCCGTTAGAGTTTGGTGTGTAAGACTCCGGTGGTAGGCCAAGTACTCAACTTCCTGGTCGGTATTTGCTAGTTCGCGAGTGTAGCGCGCTCGGACAGTTAAATACCACTTAATTCCTTGGTCTTTCGATAGTTTTTCACGTAAGTACTTTTCGATTATAGTCCTATGGCGGGTAATGTATACTTCCGGGTCAGTTTCTGTCAACGTCGGGGTTATTCGAGCGCAAAAAATGGCGTGATTTAAAGCCTCCATTTCCTCTAGTGTGTCGGTGGGTTCTGATTCAGGTGGGCTGATTTCGGGTAAAACTGCGTCTTCAACCTCCTCCACGCGGTCCATTATGTTATGTATGTCCTGAATTTCCTGGTTGGACATCGTATACATGGGATTTTCCAGATCGAAAACCGAATCCTCTAATTTATTCTGGCTATCAAGGGTCTCCTTATTCCAGGTCGCTAGATTGGTTGGATCACTTGCTGGTGAAAGACGTGGAACTTTGGGCGGGGTGGGCGTTGACGGTAGTTCTTCGGACGCAGGGCGTTTGTTTGGAGAGTTTCGTGGGTCGTGACTCAGTTTATGGCGCTTTAACGCGTCACGTCTAGAGAAACATTTGTTGCAAACCAAACATGGGAAGCTAACTTTCGCGTGTTTTGCCTGCTTATGCCTATTGACGTCACGATTCCTGGAGAACTTCGCATCACAAATATCACAAATAAACATTTTAACTAGTTATAAAAAACGATCTTTACTCTTTAAGAGGAGTAGAGACAATGATACTCGAACTATGTTCTCCCATATTTATATGATCTCTTATCTTATCTTACTTGGTGCCCGTTCTAGTTTCAGTTACAGTTTTAGGTATGGTTCTTTTATAGGTTCAAACATGCACTTTATATGTAAAACAACAACACCGAGAGGATCTTAGCCGACTATCTATAATAACCTTTGCTCCTTCATGTTTATTTGAGCGACGATCGAGATATATTTACTCCGTGAATTGTGTAGCTTGTAAGATACGAGTCGAATAAATATTTTTAGTCAATCAGTGATCAAACAATGCCGTAGGTATTTGTATCAATATATCTTTGCGTATAAATATAATTACTTCAATTTCTTCTTCTTGATAATTAATACACAAATGTAATATTTCAGATTGATTTAAGAAAAATACGCATACCTATAAGTTCGAATTTAGTGTTAAGAGAATTAAACATTTTGCGTTGATAAGATAAGGGGTACGAATTGTCTCCTGCGATAAGATGCCTTCTACTTTAAACGCAGAAGATATGAGTGAAAACTGCGTAGCTTATAAAGAACTACTGATAAAAAGTGCAAACTCCAACAATCGTGGCGCTGAGGAATTTTTCATCAAATGACAGATAAGAGCATATAGCATTTTATTCACGAAAAATACTACTGATAAGAATGTACAAACACCAAAAACTTATGGCGTCGATATAAATAGAAATTGGCGCAAATTAGAATGCTACCACCGCGCCACGGCGCGCCACTGACGCTGGCACCGCGCCACAACGCGCCACTGACGCTGGCACCGCGCCACAGCGCGCCACTGACGTTCAAATGGTTAAATACTACTACTCAGGTTTAATTGTTTAAAGCCCAATAGTATTAGGTCAGGTTAGGTTAGGTTAGGTTTGAATAGGTTAGGTTAGAGTTACGTTAGTAATATTTTTTAAATAACTTTTAAATGTTACGCCTTTTCCAAAATATTTTTGTTTATCTTCATTGACTTCCCAAAATAATATGCCTTTTCCAAAAATTATATTTTATATTTACTTCCGATATAACATTACTCCTTTTTGCATAATATTGTTCTTTGTTCTATATACTTAATATAATAGAGATTTCCCTCCCTATCAATCACAGTTTGGGCGGAAACAGCAACCGCTGTTTTGGGAAATAGCGCTGTATTGAGAAACGCGGAAACAGCAACCGCGGTTTTGCTTCCACGCGGTTTTGCAGGCCGCTCTTTTGAAAACCGCTCAACTACCCGTGAACCTGATTGGGCACCCTGCAGTATATCTCGTGAGCCGCCGTACGGCTCGGCATTATCTATCCATTATCCACGTTAATTTATCTTTATCCATACTCGAAAATTATCCACAGAACTGAGATGCTAAATCGTATTATATCCACAACTTTGTTTATAAATAATCGGTTATCCACCAATTTGTGGATAATGCATAGAAAATGCCGAGCTCTATACGTGAGCGTTTCCGTTAGCCTCCACTTCTTATTTCTTAACCGTATACTCTGTTTTGACCCTCGGCCTTTGCTTTAATGTTCAGTTAGACTTCTAATCCACTTCGTTTTCAATAATCTGGAGATTACAAGCCATCGAAATTATTCACAAACACGTGTTCACTTTATTAAAACACTTATTAAAAGTCAAAACCCCCTTACACAATGTCGACTCCCGCCTATAGTCAAAGTGTAAATGTGAGAACTGCTTGCATACACTGCTCTAATTTTGAGCTGTTTGAAGTGATTCTTTCAAATGTTTTTTTTGGCAGAAAATTAAATACTGAAGTGGAAAGATTTCATATTGCATCGGAAGGAAAAGTACCGGATGCGGATGACGCGAAATTGATGGCTAAAGAGACGCTCAAAGAAGGAAATGTATGTATATTCTGGTTGATAGTGAAAGAGAGAATGTTCTTCATTCTTCATTTCTCCATAACTACCATGATCTCCAGTTATTTATGCTTTTGATAATGTGTTTTCGCATTTGCAGGTATCCCTGTCACAATTTAAGCAATATTTCAAAGCCTTTGGAATAATATGGTCTGCCATCATCGCTTTAATTATTGTTAGTGCTGTATTCTTTAATTTGGCGTCTATGTACTGGTTGTCTCTCTGGTGCGCGGACACCAAAGCGAATCTAATGGAAAACCCTGACTTAAAACTAACCCGTATCGCGGTCTTTGTTGTTCTATGTCTAAGCTTCTCCATTACGGTATTGGTCTACACAATAATCAACTTGTTTCGCAGCCTAACAGCTGCAAACTGTTTGCACGGTAAAATGCTAGACAGCGTATTTCGCTCTCCCATGTCCTTCTTCGACACAACACCCATTGGAAGGATACTGAATCGTTTCTCCCAAGACATCGACGCCATTGACCAACAACTATCTCCAGTGTTAAGAATGACCGTTTACGGATTAACATTTGTTATTTTTTCAACGTTGGATAATGCAGCTTTTTTACCATTATTCATAATTCCCTGCGTTGCTGTTACTTTTGGATATATTTTACTTCAGGTAGGAACTCGACTTCCCTCTTTTCTTACAAGCAATTACCAAGAAGGGATATCTAGTTTACTAGGGAGATAAGATGCCTAAGTATTCGCGGCCCATAGTCCCAGTCCCCCTTTCAAAATACAAGGGGAGACGTAAAAAAAGTCCGGGCTATTTTGACTCTGCTCAGTCGTCAGTAATCTTCGTCATTCGCGTCGTGCTGACTTGAGTTTTCAAAAACCAACGAGAAGCTGGTTGTAATTTAGAGGCGGGAATTAACTCCGGACCTACGTTTGGAGTGGAGATAAAGCTAGAAATGTGGTGAATTATACCATCTCCCTAGTAAACTAGATATCGCTTCTTGAACGTTTTGGGGATGCACCCTATTTTTCAAACGTTTTTGACCGTTGTTTCCCTCGTGGGAATTATTTAATGATTCAAAAATCGTGTACCACAGAGAATTGGTAATTGACATAACATGCGATACAATTTGAAGGCGTAGGTCCAAGCACGCGCTAAAAAACCAGAAATTTTCCCAAATCTGAAATTGTGCAAGTTTTTAAATATTAGTTAATTAATGTGATTTCTTTATCAGCGGGGTCCATTCATAATCAGAAAGTGTCTTCAGTG
The DNA here is from genome assembly GCA_019434445.1 of Phalangium opilio. Classification (NCBI taxonomy): domain Eukaryota; kingdom Metazoa; phylum Arthropoda; class Arachnida; order Opiliones; family Phalangiidae; genus Phalangium; species Phalangium opilio. Next base: position 46,918 of record JAEQBA010002128.1, read on the forward strand.
TCCTCGTATCTTTAATATTTCGCGAGCTATTTCAATTTGTTTAAATTAATAAAATTTAGAGCCCTCAAAATTCCACAAAACGTGAAAGTGAAAACGTTTACCCAGATACCTTGAACATCCCATATAGGATTTTTTCTCCTATATATTTATTCAAATGACGAATTAGTAGACTCCAGCTAACTTTTCATTAAGTTTAAAGGGATACACAAATGTCCTGGACTTTTTTTTTGTGTTTAGTGTTTCAGTTAAAACATTACCTGGCCGTTGTAACTGTCATTAGGAAAGATATTTGGTTTTTAAATGTTTGGACTACTTCCCAGTTGTTTTGTAACGTTTACCATTTGGGGATTATTTCTCGTAATTTTAGCTGATGTTAGTCACCGAGCTTTATGATATTTTAACTTGCCAAATTATAAGAATGCCAGGTTTACTCAAGAAATTTAAAATAAACCCACCAAAATGAACGTCCAAAATTGGTATTTTCTAGACTATTTATTTGCAAATAAGTATTACACCTGAAAAGTAAAAAGAAACTAGATATAAGTGATATATTATATAGGAACCAGGTCTTACAGGGGATATGTTTTCGCTAATTATTTTGTAATTTCGCCTATTATGATGAATATTTTGGGTCTTTGTAGCGTTTCTTCATGACGAGTAATCGCCAATTGAAGCGTATAGCTAGCTTGAGAAACTCCTTCTTGTTTTCGCACGTGGGAGGATCAGTTGCTGGCAGCACTGTCATCAGGGCATGTGATGTGGGAGATATCTTCGAAGGACACTTTCTTAAGCTGATCGACGAAAGCACTGGTGCTAATTACATGATGAACATGGCACAAAGGTATCTTCCGCACTGATTTTCAGTAATGGTGATTATCGAAAAAAATTGCATATTTATGTTATGTCGAATTTCGAATGCAAACTGGAAATGAAATATAGATGCAAATGAAAGCAGACATTCCAAGCTTAATTTTAATTCCCATTTCTTTTTGTTGTTAATAAAATGCGTTCTTTCTTTCCAGATGGCTAGAAATACGTTACAATCTCTTAGGCAATTGCTTGATGTTTTGTACTGCTTTTTTCATTGTTTTGAACAAAGAGACTATGTCAACTGATTTTGTGGGAATGATCTTAGCTAATGCTGATTATGTAAGTACAAACAAGTATTAATTCGACTTCTTTTCTACGACCTTATTAAGTTCTTCAATATACTGTCGTCCTAGAATATTTCTTTAGCACTTATTACTTAGAACTAGAGGTGTACGAGTTTCTTTTATGTTGAACGATTATTTACCTTCTACAATCAAGCATGAATGAAAAAACAAGACGGCCCAAGGGCTCGTAATAGTAGCCATATCGTACGAGTGAATAGCCCCTCTATACCCTACCCTAATGAGTGAATAGCCCCTCTATACCCTACCCTAATGAGTAAATAGCCCCTCTATACCCAACCCTAATGAGTAAATAGCCACTCTATACCCTACCCTAATGAGTGGATAACCCCTCTATACCTTACCCTAATGAGTGAATAGCGCTATCTTTTTCTATGCTTAATTGATTTACCGTGCATAAAAATAATAGCCCCTCTATTCCCTACTCTAAACAGCGATTAAATTATAACCGAATAAATTTACTTATGCTGTAATTCTAATATTCCGGCGAATCGAAGAACAGATAGTTTTTAGTGATAATCCCCTCGATGAGTTTACAACATAGACTTATGCTGATGCACACTTATCGCATCTTATAAATTTCTAACGAGGACTTATGCCCAGAAACTTTTGAAAGAGAAAGTTTAGTTATAGTGATTACGCATTTTAGTGATTATCCCCTCGAATTACCTTTAGCAATGCTAAAATGATCAGCGCATAACGCGCATTTAACACTATGTTAGCTCTATCTAAACCCACATTTGAATTAACCTCCAAAACGTTCCAGTCAAACATAACATAGATGGCGATAGCTACCGAACGAGAACGAAACACATGAGGAGCGCGGTAGGAAACGGGGAAAATCGTTATCTATTTAATTAGCACATAAATAAAAGGAAATAAATATAAAAACCCCAAACATTTAAATTCATAGGTATCCGACCGCACAGATAAAAATTCAAAAGTTTCCGACCCCAGAGATTAAGAGGTACCCCACCCCACATCACCCCGACATTTTAGAGATAAAAATAAATAATAAAAAACTCGGAGTTTCTATCAAGTCTCTATGGTTTAGTGGTAGAATGTTTGTCTTCTACGCCAGCGACCCGGGTTCGATTCCCGGGTCTGACCTGAAAAAATTTAATTAAAATTAAATCTCTAACCGAGCCCAGTTACCCCTATGGGTGGGTTGTGATAATATAAAGTTCCTTCTAAGCTAAAATCTGACGATAACGAAGCGAAAACTCCGGCCACAACTACTACTACTATTACGGATCGGGTCAAACTAAGAGCCTATCGTATACTACGATATGGCTAAAAACTAGGGCTGTGCGAATAGTGGTTTTTCAAACCGAATCGAATACGAATCGAATGGTAAAACTCGTATTCGAAATCCGAATCGAGTACTCGTTTAAACGAATATTATTCGTTTTTAAAGAAATGTAGTTCGAGCACAAGGAAGTGTGTTGTAGAACGAGTAGAGACTCGTAGCTTCCCCTCTACTAAAAAGCTAGACCTTATTTGTCCATTAAAAGGGGTATGCATTTTGATCCTCCCTCCGTAACTAGACAAGCCCCTGTAAACATGAAAGATGACCGCGAGCCACTGACGTTGAAACCGGTTTTCGGTTAACCGATTAATTTAAATGGCCGTTTTAACCGCTCCAAAAAACTGGACAAAAAACTGGTTTGTCAGAAAACCGATTTTTATCCGGCCGTTTATGATAGATGTTGAAAAATCCTATATTCCAACATAGACCCGAAGACCGAATATTAGTACGAGTAGGTAGTACTAATAGGCGATAACTAGTGCCGTTTTCCATTGGCATTCTAGAATATACCAATGGAAAATTACTCCACAGATTTTTCTTGGAGTGAGAACGAAAGTTCCTTTAAAATTGATATGTGTCCATGGTGGTAGATTGCTAGAAGTAAACAGAAGGTAAGTAACAAGTGTCGAAAAACTAAAACTTTTAATTTTGTGAATTGAAAAAACACTGATCCGGTTTTCGGTTTTCAATTCAAAAAACCGACTAAAACCTAAAAATTAAAAAAACGGTGCTCCGAAGAGTAAAAAAACCGGTTTTCGGTTAAACCGGCCGGTATTTGACATTCCTAGTGTATCGAGTCGGAGTGCCGGGAATTTCTCAAGCGTTTGCAAATCTTATTTAAAATGCCTTTACTATTTTTTCTATTTATATTAACTATAATATGGACAATATTCAAAGAGTTAAGCCGGGAAAAAAGAAAACTACGCCTTCTTTAAAACGCGTGTTCTCTAGGAGAATGGAGAAATGGCGTCAGAGATTGTAGGCTCGGTATGCGCAAAAATTATGCGAGGAACACTAAATGACTAGTACGCTTATGTCTAGGCCCTAGAGGCCCAGTCTCTACTCCTTCTACAACACACCTCCGTGCTAAGATTGAGTATTTCGTGAGGGAAAAACAAAACACCAGGAACTGCGCATTCGCGTTGAAATTCAAAAAGAAAAAAAAATGAAACCGCTCTATATATGTTATGTGACCATACTAGCCCTTAACATTTTCAGTCGAATACTCGTTTACTATTGGAATTTAGCACCTAGGAAACGATTACTCGGTTTATGGAACTATATTCGTTTTTAAAACGGTTATTCGAATTTCTTTTCGAATAACCGTTTTGTGAATCGAATACTCGTTTTTGTCAAAATGGCAAATTCGATTCGTCGAATCGAATACTCGATTCGAATTAAACGAATAGTATTCGATAATTCGAGTATTCGCACAGCCCTACTAAAAACTAACAGGGATAAATCACGGCGGTAAAATGTTTGTTCGAAACGCACCCTCGCGGCCGAAATTATAAGAACCGGAAACATTCAATTTACCGATTCACGGGGTCAAGTCGGTTGGTATTTCGTCTGCTTTTTGTACCCACGTAATCGTAGCCACTTCTTAGTTTTGAAATGTTGAATGAAAATCACCATTAAAGTAAATAAAATGTCTTCCGCATATACCTATGAAGAAGCACCCCATCCCGCTAACCGAAAATTTAGAAAACCATATTTTAACAGGTTTTGTGTGCCAAGGCTTAACTGATTTTGTCTATTTACTTGATAAAACCGTTGAAAACTTACTTTTGAGTACTAAATGCCTGAATATAAGGAACATATTAACTATCTTAAAAACAATGTATGCAAGTTACCAACCCTAACGTCTAAAGCTAACGGAATCGACATTTTTAAATTAAAGTTCCCGAGGTTACCACGAGATGGCAAAATTTTTATAAATCTACTTCCGAATTTGAATCGGTAAATGAGCTAAAAAATAAAATCGAAATGAAATCTGGCAGCCTTGTTGGTAACAAATGTGTTTCCCTCTTAGTAATGTAAAGTCTACGAGTTTGATTTATCCCTGTTAGTTTTTCTTCATCCATGAATCAAGTACCAATTTTTATTAACGATCTTATAGCTTCTACAAATGATCAAACTCTTTATCACTGCATTGACGGGTTTGGAAACGAATGTCGTCTCTGTAGAAAGGGTTGACGAATACTGCCATTTGAAGCCAGAGGCTGAATGGGAGAAACCAGAATCTCAACCGCCAGCCGACTGGCCGCAACGAGGAGAAATCGTATTTCGTGACTACAGCACCAGATATCGTGAAGGCTTGGATTTGGTCTTGAAGGACATAGATGTCAGGATTGAGGCCGGGGAGAAGGTGGGCGTGGTAGGGCGGACAGGTGCCGGAAAGTCGTCGCTGACGCTGGCACTCTTCCGCCTGATCGAGGGGGTGCGCGGTCAGATCGTCATAGACGGAGTGCCAGTGGAGGGATTGGGCTTGTCCGATTTGAGATCGCGGCTGACCATCATCCCTCAAGACCCTGTCCTCTTTTCGGGCACGCTCAGACTCAAACTGGATCCCTTCGTTCAACAAGAAGACCTGCGACTTTGGGCCGCCCTGGAACACTCCCACCTGAAATCCTTTGTAGCGTCACTTGAGCAGGGTCTCGATCATCCTGTGGCCGAAGGAGGTAACAACCTGAGCGTCGGACAGCGTCAGTTGGTCTGCTTGGCTCGTGCCATATTAAGGAACTCTAAGATCCTGATCTTGGACGAAGCTACGGCCTCAGTCGACATGGACACCGACGATCTCATTCAAGAGACAATCAAGAAGGAATTTTCCAACTCTACCATCATCACCATCGCTCACAGAATAAACACCATCTTGGACTACGACAAGTTAGTTTACCCATTAAAGAGGCTTATTCGAATGATTTTATAATTTGTCTCTTAACTCTTCATAGAGTGATGGTTCTCGATCAGGGCCGTATTGTGGAATTCGATTCCCCACATGCCCTCTTGAAGGATGATCAATCAATGTTCTACGATTTGGCCAAAGTTGCCAACGTACTCTAGAAAGCTTTTATATTAAACACACTTACATTTTCATGCAATCTTATTTGCGAATAGTTCGTATTCTATTGTATAATCGCTATCCTTTGTTTTACTATTATTTTTAACATCTTTCAGTTCTTGTGATATTCTCTGCCTTAAAACTATTTAATAAAATTACACAATTGTGAACACTTGACTCGATTAGGCATGATTATAGAAAGATAGAATGCATTAACCGTAGGTACTAGGCAATCCGTTCTTATGTCCAACTTCACAGCAAATTTTGGGTTTTTTTTTTTTCAAAATACTGCATCACCTCTTCTTGGTATGGTTTTTTAGAATTACTGGACGTGTGTGACGTTGTATGACGTTGTATTGCCACGTCCCTATTATAGAGGTTTAATTTAAATAAGCCTAAAAATCTTGCTTATAAAATTGTTGTCCAAAATTGGATATAAAAGTATCTAAATGTCTGACTCTGAGACAGCACAGTTTTTCATCTATTTTTGGATAACGTAACTAGTGTCCAAAATGGGACTGTTGAATGATAAGCCAGATTTGTAGTTTCATCTCAAATTGGATCGAGAATCAAATTAATGGATCAGTTATTATCCAGAAATGGTCAGGATTGTATCCATATTTTACAAAAGTGGGCAGAAACGAACTCCTATCCTCCCAATATTGGGCTAATATCAAGCTCATAATGGACTAATATCTAAGCGATATTTTACTAGAATCAATCCCACGTTCGACAAGTTTCTAATCGATATTAGACTAATATCGAGCCCATATTGGTATGATACCAAGACCATATTGGACTAAAATCTAACTGATATTAGACTAAAATCACGACCTCATTGGACAAATTTCTTAACCGATATTGAAGTAATATCAAGCCCATATTTGTGTAATTTCTAAATGATCTTGGACTTACATCTAACCAAGATCTCATTCAAGTTAAGAGAGAACGTTGGAGTCAGTCTAATCCGCTTCCATGAAGTCATAGTTATCTTTTTTCTGGGAGTGGTCTAGTTTAAGTCGGTTTAGCGTGCCACCTACTAACCGGAAATTACTGAATAAAATGTTAAATGGACGCGGCCAGTAGCGACTCGAGAGTCGGCCTAGACAAGAAGTCGAATCGAAAGAAACTATTGACAACAATGTTAAGTATTAGTATAAGATTCAGATTAATAACTTCGGATCGGCCTTATTAAAAATATATTTTTATCAATCGGGGTAGGCAGAGAAAAAAATAACGTGGATTTTATATATCGACATAACCAGCACTATCAACTGTTGCTCTAGGCCTAGTAAACATTTCTACTAATTCTGGAGTCAGCCTCCCTCACATCGAGATCGAGAACGACAATTTCGAAAAATTGCAGTAACAAATTTCAGAATTTCGTTTGCCTAAAAACAAAATCCATCAGAATACTGTTCAATTGAAGGTGTTCTTGATGTCTATGGAAGTTTGAAAGCAACCTCACCGTGTCTAATCGCTTAATGTAGTACTATAACTTTTCCATATTCAAAGCTCAATATTTTGCAGCTCATTTAATGTTATAAAATGTCTGTCGATTTCCATTATTCACGCTTCGAGAATTTTGTTGATAACCCATTTCGAATATTCAATCCAATTTCCAATGTTAGATGAAATCGAATATCGAAATTAATGACGCGTTATCTTTTAAAGGACAGTCACATAATGTGAAATGAAAACTGGTTTAACACTAACTGGGCTGCCCCAATCACCTTTAGGGTACTAGTTAATTTAGGCATATTAGTAACGTAAAACCACTAAGAACTTCTGGAGCTCAGCGCAAGGATTAATGTTGCGGGGCTAGCAGCCGAGGAAGTTTTCATTTAAGGAAAGTAAAATCTCACAAATGAAGTGAAGTTAACCATGCCCTTATTTAAAAAGTCTATAAAAAAAGTGAAATCCGGTCTCAAAGACGTTTAATTTAATTAAAATTTAAAATTAACAAAGTTATCAGTCTTAACTAAATTGTAACTAACTCTAGCATTACCCTGTAGTCCACTCTCAAAAAGCGAAAGTAGGAGACAAATTTTATAACCAGTAAAAAGCAAACCATGACGGGCGTGGCTTACTATTTCTCCAAGCATACGGCATAGCCAACTCTATTAATGCTCTTACGCAATTTTCATCGCGCTCTATGACGGTCGAGCATCTTGCGTCCGTGAACGTCGTATTCGAGTAGGCTATGCAAACGGCCGCGGTTTGGAGTGATGAATACGTTAGGGCTTAAAAAACCGTTTAAAATGGCGGAAAAAAATAATGAATTCTTAAATGTCATCATACTGAGCGCCTGTCATGTATTTGAAAATTGTGTTAGAAAATGTAAACCTTGGTATATCTTTCAAACCAAGCATGAGCTTGACAACACTGTTACCCCTTAATTGCCCCTTAAAACGACTGTTTTCTTTTCCAAAATTCTATGAAAGCGTTAGCTTCGTACTTGCATTAATAAATTGTATTTTGATTCTTATGATGGAGTTATGTGCTATTATCCCTTTAATCTCAAATATCAGTCCGCATTTTGTAAACAAATTCCGCAAAAGGGTTAATGGTTATCCATTCCACGCTGAGTGCTTTTAATCTATTTTGGTTTACTCTTATCCACGGTTGAATTAAATTTAATGAAATCTTTAAAAAAAATTCTATTTTCAAAATTGAATCAATTTATTGTGTGATATTTTTCTGCCGTTCAGGTTGAATTTTGCATTTTATGATAGTGAAATTCAGTCTTTCACAAATGTTATTGTTAAACGCTGCAGTTTTGCGACATGGACGTTGAGGAGCCAAATTTAAGGCTTATTTCCGTTATGGTAGGTATATGCATATTTAGTAATAATAATTCGAAGTAACAAAATTGGGTTTTTATTTAGCTTGGCGGTTTCTTTGGATTGTACCGCAAGAACCTAACTACGATCTTAGCTCCAGGACCTTTCGGAAAATTCTATCTGAAACTCAAGGAAAAATTAACAAAGTACGTATAACTATATAAGTCAATCATTTTCCAACTCGCTACTTTTTTCCTTTCGGAATGAAGTATGTGACGGACGCGTCTAATGATACAATCCAGGGGGCGTTCGTGATTGTTCAATTCAATTCAATTCTAGTTTATTGCCCCTGTATATCAACACTTTGTTGGTGCTATCCACAGTAATTCAGAGTATTAAGTTAAAATATGGTCTAAAACCAATTAAAGTAAAACAAAATTTATATTAAAACAACATTGAACAAAAAAATTGTATAAATAATACGATTTTTCTTAGCCTTAGGAGTTATATATTGGTTACGTAATCATTGCTTGAAAAAGCTCATCACGATTCCTCCATTATAGTTTTAAGGTTTTTCAGAAATGAAGTTTTTCTATTGTCAAAAATGTCTTGCGATTAATAGAGGAGATTGTACGAGTTTTGAATTCGGCATATTGGATTCAACTGGTTATAATTAAAGATGTCATTAGTTCTGGTTTTTTTGTTGCGTTAACAGCTTTACATTTGCTAAAAGCTTAGAACTGCTAAGAAAGTTATTTATTATATTAAATAGAAAGGATATTTCTAATTATTTGAATCGGTTTTAATTAATTCCTAATTGCCCAACGATACGCAGAATATTAATAATAGTATTGAAATTGGCATATGTCGTTTATATTCTTGGTTATAGTTTAACCAAGAACGAATTCAGGATACCATAAGAACTTGAAATGGTAACATTGTTCCCTGGTAACGTGAAGTCATACTTCTTTCGAAAACCGTTACCGCCTTCGTTCTAGGCAACGCCATAAAATCCGTTTCTAGCGCCGTCGGTGAGTTATAAATAAATTAAAATGGCTAGTATCACATTCAGCTTCTCTGGCCTTAAGCCTTGGCGTTATACGCCAGAGTTTGAGAAATCCGTTGTACTGACTTTGCCTCAGGTATATCTGGTTGTCCAATGGAAAAATCTAGATTCTTTATAACCACTCCATTTAAATATATCAGTTCATCATTAACGATTTTAACAGTTTTTCTTGACACCGACACCGATACCAACACTCCTAGACCTAGGAGACTCCATTTTTCGTATTCCCAAAGATATAGGCCCCTCCCTCACATTATGAAAAGTATGACTTCATGGCACCAGCATTGCGTTGTTTCAACGTTCTTATGGTATCCTGAATTCGCTCTTACTTTAACCTTCTTTAGGTTTTATTGTCGAGTCTTAGGTTTTTTGAATTAGACTTTTTAAGATTTCAGGACTATCGAAGGTTCCATCTTCTTTTTAGGTACTCCGAGTCGAATCTCTTTTTTCTTATTTCTTCTTGGCTAATAACCCGTCATATCCTCGTTTGGCCCCTCACAATCGAGGTGGGGCTGAGAGAATTATTTTCCCACGAAGAAATGAAAAATAGCTGTTTTATTTTCCTTTGAGCGGACACGGCGCCTTGGGTTCTTTACCTTAGATTCTCGGTTACGTGCCATTGTTCCGAGACAGGAACGTTCGGTTATTTATGAGTCAAAAGCTGAAGCCATCAAAGTGGACCTATACATTCAATTCTCGTAAAAAATTAGATGGAAATTTGGGTTTGCTCTCAAAGATATGAATTCCAAATGAATTGATCTGCCCTATCTTCAGTCTCATATAGTTTCAAACTTCGGGGTACCTTTTCTTTCCGGAAAATCCTGGATGTAATTCCCTGGATTTGGCTTTTACAATAGTAGCAGGTTCGTGGCTTTCCGCAACAACCCCTCATGTCCATATGGAGAGAGAGTCAGTCAGTTGAAAAAATTGAGATACATGATCTTCATAAGAAGATGATAGAACTCCTAAGAACCTGTAAACGATGTCTTGGCCCTCTAAAGTCTTCTCAGTCTCTTCCAGGTTTTCCTTTACTAAAGAAATTTTGCCGATAAAGAGGTACATAATTATGGTTTCGGAGAATAATGGAACAAATCACTTGGTTATTACAGTCAGATTAATGTTACATTACATTTAGGCAAATAAGAGGCCAAAAACCGTATTCAGTTCTCTAAAACTCGAGGGTACTTTTTGTAATGGGTTGGCAAAGGCCAACTTTTAATCATCTTGCTTTAATTTCTCTGCCTGTATTATCGGTTGCGGATTTTTTAATCTATGTTAATATAAAATTACGTGTTTTCTAGTTCTACAATTGATATACTGCGCATGGACAAATTTATAGTCAAACAAAATAGCAGTTCCCCTGACGGAGGTCTAACAACAGACGACCTTATTATGAAAAACGTAAGTAAAACATTTTTTGTGATAAAATGAAATTGTTTATAAAGATATATTATTTGTTTGTAAATAAGGGGTAATCACTAGAATTACTAAAAGATTCTAAAATTGTTTCACTAATCAAATGCTACACTATCCTTGAGTAAAAGAGGCTATATTTTATTTTCAATTATAAATATCAATATGTTAAATCATGTTGACCGAAAAGCTATTAGATACAATGGGCACTTCTCATTCCCTAAAATTATGTTTAGAACAAATCGTGCAATCTCGATATCCAATTTCGGCAACTGTCATATCCAGCACCACTGCATGTGGTGCTGTCTGAAACTAAGATCACCCACCAGCTGTCATTAGGACTGTTCATGGGCCGAGTTGATTGAGCTTTTTATAAGCCCGGCTGGAGTCGAAAAAACGGTGGCACGGATCGACTCAAGCCGAGATAGCTCGGCTAATAACAAAAATGTTTAACAAAAATTGCTACTACCAACCTAAGTCTTGAGAACGACCAAAAATTCTATCCCATGTTTATGCATGTAGTGGTTCAGTAAAACCCACTCGGTAAAAAGGGAAGAAATCTTTATATGCTCACGGTTAGAGGCAAGAGAAAGCAAATTTTCCCACGCTTTATTTCATGTAAAAATACAACGGCACGCTATCGGTTAAGAGAAGAAGTACTAAAAGGAAAGCACTATTTCAAGCCTCGGCTGGAGTCCTCCTCGAGTCCAATATTGAGGATTTTTGAGGACTTGAAATAATTCTCGAGTCGTAAAATTTTGATCCTCGAGTCGAGTCCTCGACTCTAGACCGGATTCAATACTCTCCATTAATCGAGTACTCGCACAGGCACGAAATCCTATTGGATCATTTAAGCTTCCCTTATCTACAACTTTTAATGGAAATTATAGTATTAAATTTTTGCATAAACTTATCCACAACAAAATTTTGATAAGTGATTTGTTAAACAGGCTGAACTTATTAATATGCCACATGCGATGAATAAAACTACCACATTTTATGTACCTATAAAATACTTAAATCCCATTACATGAATGGAACAAACTTATAACCGGCACTGCTCAAAAATTGATATATTTTGTAAAAATATAGACAAAATTCGTTCTTTTCCTTAAATCCAAATTGATTGAATATCCTTACAAGCTCTGTTAAATCATAGTCGTCTAGACCCTGACCATTTGTAAATGAACTTGATTTTTCAGTACTATACTTATCTCAATGTGTGTAATCTCGTAAAGTATGTAATTAGTTTTTAATATTATACACTATATTAACTTTCCATTCCATTTCATTACTATTAATATTAACGTTACTATTAATATTATCATTAAAATTTCGAGCACAATTTTTACATCTGAAGTAGAATTCTTTTATCTTGTTTAGATTGTTAAAATTATCATGATTTAACCATTGTACACTCCAAATAATATTTGTCTTTATAATGATTTTAATTCCATCCAGATGTCTGATATTTGCATATTTCCTATTAAACCGGACACCACGAACATCGACTTGATAGACTTCACGAGCACTGTGTTCAGCCAGAAGTTCAAAATCCTCTTCGGAAACGTGGAACAAAATACCGAAGGAAAAGAGCCCTTATGGTCATGTTTCAGTAAAAATGTAATTATTCTTGAAGGGATGGTGAAGTAGAAAATCAAGTGATTTTTCATCGATTATTCTACCAATTTTAAGACCAGTCTGCATAGTGAAACATTCAGGAAATACTCCCGAATGATTTTAAAATTCAAAGTAGGTTCGATTTTAAGGATAATTTTAAACAAGGACTGCCGACCAATCGCGTAACACCCTGCCTTTTTGTTAACAAAATTCTTGTTGATTTTCTTTTCACCCTCCCTTTAAAGACATTTAGTAAATCGGAGAAGGATGGGTTTCATGGGAGTCGATGAGAAACTTTAATTTCCACTTTTCATACAATTTTTTTTATTATTATTTTGCTACGTTTTATTAAGTCGACTTAGGGCAATATATACAACTCAAGATTATGAATACAAATAGCAAAACACTTACGAATAAAAAACTATTACATAAAAAATAGGACTGTGATTAGTACATGAAGTCTCCGACTAGTGCCCGAAATAATCAGGCTACGACTATTACCCGAAATATTGAGGCTGCGACTATTACCCGAAATAATGAGGCTGCGACTAGTACCTGAAATAATAGGGCTGCGACTAGTGCTCGAAATAATGGGGCTCAGACTAGTGCCCGAAATAAGGGGCTGCGACTAGTGGCATAGGAATCAATGTGGCTTTTTTCTCAACATATTTAGGCAAAATTTTTGGGATGAGCTAGACAAGCCAATATGCGTGTCGAATTTTACCTAACGAATAATTTATCCCGCGGCACCTTGCGCGGGCTTTGCTATCAGCCAATGATATCACAGTTAGAAAGACGAAATTGACATGAATTATATGTGGGCACGAAAATTCCTATTAGGTGTATGTATTCCTACTATTAAATTGTGAAACTTACTATCCTTCACTGAAAGGGTCTCCCTCTATAAATTATCATATATTTTTAGTACAACTAATAATAGTATAGTGAATTCCATTTTATTTCAGTTATGGATTGCTATATTGATTTCTACAGTGCTATTTTCATTGGTATGCTTGTTACTATACAAGAGAAAGACGAAATTGAGTGTCAACATTTTAACTTACAGTCGAATACTATATCGTTCCACCGGTGCGCTTCTAGGACAACGTAAGAATTATTACGATTTTCTGATTATTAACCTCCAAAAAAAAAATAATAATAAAATAAAATGTCTTCGACTAACATCTCTCAATTTTAATCCTTTACATTTTCTTCGATATTTAAGTAAAGGTTTATCTCGTTTGAGATGAATAATGAAAACCTGTATACCTGATATCGGAATGTTGAATTAACTTATCTAACGTAAACATCACTGTTTTAACCTCTAACGTAAACATCACTGTTTTAACCTCTAACGTAAACATCACTGTTTTAACCTCTAACGTAAACATCACTGTTTTAACCTCTAACGTAAACATCACTGTTTTAACCTCTAACGTAAACATCACTGTTTTAACTATGTAGCGAAAACACATGTCTTTTGCCATCTTTTCTGTAGTATTTTGTAGTTCAATTCTTCACAGGGTGGAAACAGGACCGTTGATTTCAACCCCTAATAATTTGGATATATATGCCATTTGTAGTCACATCGTCTATTAGTTTGGCCTGGTGGGTAGTAGAAGATGATGATGATGTAGAAGATGTTTCATTCGATATTTTTAAATAGTACTTCGCAAAACCACTTCTAGGTAGCGCTGGCTCCTAGCTCTATGTTCAATAATGTTTTATCAACGATTTTCAAATTTATAATATTTATTTTCTTTTCCACCACCACCGGGAATAAAACCCGCGAACGTCGGATTGCCCCGGCCTAATACTATACTGCCTCGTCTACGATTGCTTATTGAAGGAGAGATGCAAAGATTTTATTTTTTTTATAGGAGAGTTGCGACCCTCTCTCTTGCTTTACAAGCCCCCCCCTGCTTTAAGAGAGAACGAAAGGATGTAGGAGCAGTCCGAGATGTACACTGAGCTCCGAGATATAATTAATAGTAAAACTAGTAGAAAGAAAGTACCGACTCTACCTCACTGGCGTCAGTCAGTGCCAGATGGCACATGATCTGGCACCAGTAAATATGGCGTCAATGGACGCCCACGGAATTTTTCTTCTTATGGCGCCAGTGAATCAAATATTTTTTCTCACAATCCTGCTATGACGTCATTGAAACGTACACGACGTGTATGGCGTCAGTGAATCAATCATGGCGTCAATGTTAGGCTTAAGCGTCATATCCGACAACGCGGTAAATAACCCTTGTCATACACGCGGTTTAAACGCCATGTCGACTTGTGCGAGCTACCTCACTGGCGTCAGTGTGTCAAATCTGGCACATGATCTGGCACCAGTAAATATGGCGTCAATGAATCAAACATGGCGTCCACAGCATTTTTCTTCTTATGGCACCAGTGAATCAAACATTTTTCTCACAATCCTGCTATGACGTCAATGACGTGTCTTCCTTTGGCGTCAGTGAATCAGGTTTATATTCAAATTTAATACTATATAACTAAATATATATGCATATTCCAAATTTTAGGAGTTATTTCAACTTTATATCCGAATTTAATACTTCTAAATATAAACTTTAGAAATTATTTCAACTTAAACCAATTTCTCTTATTGATAGGCATATTTCAGGGATAGGAAATGTAAATACGAGGTTGGTGAACGGGAATGGAGAAACTCGGATGGTAAATAAACGGCCTATGTCAATAATTAGAAATCATGATAAGCGCTTGTATGAAAGA
The DNA here is from genome assembly GCA_019434445.1 of Phalangium opilio. NCBI lineage: Eukaryota > Metazoa > Arthropoda > Arachnida > Opiliones > Phalangiidae > Phalangium > Phalangium opilio. The sequence continues at coordinate 62,093 of JAEQBA010002128.1, forward strand.
GGTTAGTGTCGACATGGGATGATAGTTGGGGTTGCAATGTTTGTTTATGCTAGGAAACTTGTAAGTAAACAAACTAGATTGAAACTTGGCGTGTATTTCGAAACATGGCGCGGCTCTCATCGTGACGTCAATGGGAAAACCCATATGATAGTTCAGACATAGATTAAACGGACGACGCCGCAATTTTGTTTATGCTACGAAACGTGTAAATAAACAAACTAGATTGAAACTTGGCGCGAATTCCGAAACATGGCGCGGTATTAATTTTTATTATTAAAAACATAAAATTTCTCTTATCATAATGTATTTTTTATTTGAACTGATTAGGGAAATATACTCTATGTCCAAAACTCTGTCTCACATTGCCAACAGTAATGTGAACTTTCGATCTGATAAGAGAACCAATAATGATTTTGAAATGATAAAAACATATGCCTCGATTTATCCATTCTTTCACATACCTGCCGAGGAAATGAACAAATATTTAATCTTCCTAAAAGTATGGATTAACAGTAAATAGAAAAGATGGCAATTGTATCTCCTAAACACAAACAAAATCAAATTCAAACCATACTAAACAATGATGAAAGGGTAAAACTCCTTTCAAAATCATCGGTAAATTTCCTCCGAGCGTGAGCAAACAAAGGTTAAATTGATAAGTGCAGAAGTGAACTAATTTAAGAAATATGGCGGGTAGACTTTCGAACTACCCACGCTTTAGTCCATGCGTTTAATCCACTTCTAAAGTCAACATGATTAGAGCAAACTTTCCTATTAGTGTTCAAACCTTTCTGTTCAAAGTTTCACTCTTTCTGTTCAAAGTTTCACTCTTTCTGTTCAAAGTTTCACTCTTTCTGTTCAAAGTTTCACTATTTCTGTTCAAAGTTTCACTATTTCTGTTCGGTGTTTCACTATTTCTGTTCGGTGTTTCACTATTTCTGTTCGGTGTTTCACTATTTCTGTTCGGTGTTTCACTATTTCTGTTCGGTGTTTCACTATTTCTGTTCGGTGTTTCACTATTTCTGTTCGGTGTTTCACTATTTCTGTTCGGTGTTTCACTATTTCTGTTCGGTGTTTCACTATTTCTGTTCGGTGTTTCACTATTTCTGTTCGGTGTTTCACTATTTCTGTTCGGTGTTCCACTATTTCTGTTCGGTGTTTCACTATTTCTGTTCGGTGTTTCACTATTTCTGTTCGGTGTTTCACTATTTCTGTTCGGTGTTTCACTATTTCTGTTCGGTGTTTCACTATTTCTGTTCGGTGTTTCACTATTTCTGTTCGGTGTTTCACTATTTCTGTTCGGTGTTTCACTATTTCTGTTCGGTGTTTCACTATTTCTGTTCGGTGTTTCACTATTTCTGTTCGGTGTTTCACTATTTCAGTTCGGTGTTTCACTATTTCTGTTCGGTGTTCCACTATTTCTGTTCGGTGTTTCACTATTTCTGTTCGGTGTTTCACTATTTCTGTTCAGAGTTTCACTCTTTATGTTCAAAGTTTCACACTTTATGTTCAAAGTTTCACTCTTTCTGTTCGGTGTTTCACTATTTCTGTTCAGAGTTCCACTATTTCTGTTCAGAGTTTCACTATTTCTATTCAGTGTTTCACTATTTCTGTTCGGTGTTCCACTATTTCTGTTCGGTGTTTCACTATTTCTGTTCAGAGTTTCACTCTTTCTGTTCAGAGTTTCACTATTTCTGTTCAGAGTTTCACTCTTTATGTTCAAAGTTTCACTCTTTATGTTCAAAGTTTCACTCTTTCTGTTCGGTGTTTCACTATTTCTGTTCAGAGTTCCACTATTTCTGTTCAGAGTTTCACTATTTCTATTCAGTGTTTCACTATTTCTGTTCGGTGTTCCACTATTTCTGTTCGGTGTTTCACTATTTCTGTTCGGTGTTTCACTATTTATGTTCAGAGTTTCACTCTTTCTGTTCTATGTTTCACTCTTTCTGTTCTATGTTTCACTCTTTCTGTTCTAGGTTTCACTCTTTCTGTTCTAGGTTTCACTCTTTCTGTCCTATGTTTCACTCTTTCTGTTCTATGTTTCACTCTTTCTGTTCTAGGTTTCACTCTTTCTGTTCTAGGTTTCACTCTTTCTGTTCTAGGTTTCACTCTTTCTGTCTAGGTTTCACTCTTTCTGTTCTATGTTTCACTCTTTCTGTTCTATGTTTCACTCTTTCTGTTCTATGTTACATTCTTTTCTGTCCTAGATTTCACTCTTTCTGTTCTATGTTTCACTCTTTCTGTTCTATGTTTCACTCTTTCTGTTCTATGTTTCACTCTTTCTGTTCTATGTTACATTCTTTCTGTTCTAGGTTTCACTCTTTCTGTTCTAGGTTTCACTCTTTCTGTTCTAGGTTTTACTCTTTATGTTCTAGGTTTCACTCTTTCTGTCCTATGTTTCACTCTTTCTGTCCCATGTTTCACTTTTTCTGTCCTATGTTTCACTCTTTCTGTTCTATGTTTCACTCTTTCTGTTCTATGTTTCACTCTTTCTGTTCTAGGTTTCATTCTTTCTGTTCTATGTTTCACTCTTTCTGTTCTATGTTTCACTCTTTCTGTTCTATGTTTCACTCTTTCGGTTCTAGGTTTCACTCTTTCTGTTCTAGGTTTCACTCTTTCTGTCCTATGTTTCACTCTTTCTGTTCTATGTTTCACTCTTTCTGTTCTATGGTTCACTCTTTCTGTTCTATGTTTCACTCTTTCTGTTCTATGTTTCACTCTTTCTGTTCTATGTTTCACTCTTTCGGTTCTAGGTTTCACTCTTTCTGTTCTATGTTTCACTCTTTCTGTCCTATGTTTCACTCTTTCTGTTCTATAATTCACTCCTTCTGTTCTATGTTTCACTCCTTCTGTTCTATGTTTCACTCCTTCTGTTCTATGTTTCACTCCTTCTGTTCTATGTTTCACTCTTTCTGTTCTATGTTTCACTCTTTCTGTTTTAGGTTTCACTCTTTCTGTTCTATGTTTCACTCTCTCTGTTCTAGGTTTCACTCTTTCTGTTCTAGGTTTCTCTCTTTCTGTTCTAGGTTTCACTCTTTCTGTCCTATGTTTCACTCTTTCTGTTCTATGTTTCACTCTTTCTGTTCTATGTTTCACTCTTTCTGATCAAATCTTCACCATTTATGATTAAAGTTTCACCATTTATGTTTAAAGTTTCACCATTTATGTTTAAAGTTTCACCATTTATGTTCAAAGTTTCACCATTTATGTTTAAAGTTGCACTATTTCTGTTCAAAGTTTCACTATTTATGTTCAAGGTTTCACTCTTTCTGATCAAAGTTTCACTCTTTATGTACAAAGCTACACTATTTCTGTTCAAAGTTTCACCATTTATATTTAAAGTTTCACTATTTATGTTCAAAGTTTCACTAAAAATTGGTTAAAGTTTCGATAAATGTTTAGTAAACGTTTCGTTATTCGACTTAAATATATCCGATATTGTTAATATATGACTATTATAAAACAGATAATGAAGTTGAATGACGAAAAAGAGGTCGAAAGTGTTGTTAATCTACTGAAATTCAGATGAAATTGATGTGAAATGAAAGCATTCGATTGAAAGCGAACTAATACGACTAAGAAAGTGGATCAAAGTTTTGTTTAACTACTAAAATGTGGTTCAAATCACATTCAAAGGAACTAAAAAGCAGTTGAACGTTCATGAAATGACAAAGTACAATTGTAAGTAATGTGTTTAATATTTCTATAATTTTACAAGGGTAT